>JAODJX010000042.1:36009456-36022154 GCA_026776945.1 Isichthys henryi
TAATGTTTATCAGTACATTACAGAAAATAATGAACTTTATCACAATATGCTAATTTTTTGAGAAGGACCTGTATATAAATTAGAAACAACTTGCATTATATCAATGCTGTGTCACCAAGTAGTAAAGGTGGCATTGGGAATGGAGCTGAGTAGGTGCAATGACATCACTTCCTGTTTGCAAGTGGCCGTACATCATTGGACAGTGTGTCATAACACAATAAGATCTTTATTTCTCCATGCTGGCTGAACTCACTGATGTCAAGTCTGTTACAGATACAGCTTGATGAGCTCGTCGCTGACGGCTGACGGAGTGAGGACACCCAAGTCGGTAAAGAGGAGAGTTATGAGGGAGGGGGGCGTGTAATCGGTCATGGGGTGCTCCTCAGCCAGATTCTCTGCCGTCTTCAGGGTGTCTGCTTTGTACTGGTGGGTGGGTCGGGGGGTCAAAAGAAAAAGAAACAGGTAAGATTGAGGTGGGCACCACATTGATACACTGCTTATGGAGGAAGTGGAGGCGTTCATACCTTAAACCGCTCAGGCACATCTTGCTGGTTCAGAGGGTAGAGCCGGACAAATTTAAAGCTTTCTGCCACCACGTAGAAGGGCTTATTATGGGCCTTGGCACACACTGCCATTTGGTAGGTGCCAATCTGGAAGAGCAGTCAGAGACATTTTAACTACCGCAATGGTACATAATACAGCAGGCCTAAAGCGTACCAGACAAATGCAAGGGAATATTCCCTTTTTCAGAAGAGAAATTTAACCGTTTCCTTTACTTAACATCTGCAGTCCCACATGCCAAACTCTAGAGTGCATCAAACACCAAAGAACAATATGAGTGCTATGCAGCCATGAACAACACAGACTGTCAAGTGCCCTCTGGAAACCAGGGGATTCGGAGGGATATGGACACTATGGGGCCACCACTTTGTAGGGGCCCCAAAATCCCCCCAGGCAGGCAAAATCAACTGAGCGACTAGAAGTGCCAGGGCCCAAGGTGACATTTTCTCAGGAGGGCTGGGATGTCAAGCTATTCCTCTGCTGCAAACTATGTCTGAATAGGCACCATATAAAGCCAAACTGGGCTGAATTTAAAGAGATGCCACCTTGTTGATGATTCCACCACTTTCCACGACCCCTTCGGCCCCCACGATAATCAGGTCCACCTTCTCCATGATGTATCTGAAAGCACAGTAGCAAGATTAGCTCCATCCCATGTGACCCCCTCCCCCCCCGTGAATCTGCAATGATGCCTGCGGAGTTTACCCGACTGCCGCATCCAACACCACGGTAACGGGGACATTGAGGTTCCTTAAAGTGTCTGCCATCTTCTGCCTAAAACACAACAACAGTTCATCAATGCTCAAAGATTAGATTTCACAAATATTCACCCAGCCCCTACGTTCACAAAAGCATGTAGTGCCGAGCAGAGTGGTGGCTAACCACAAGGCTAACTCATCATGTAGCGTTTCCCCACTTGCCCGGCAGAATCTGGCTGTGATTCGGTGACATAGACGGTGAAGCGCTTCTTGTCAGCGGCTGCGTTCTGCAGGACCCTCAGAACCACCCTGGACGAGGAGTGGGTCAGGATTTTCTGTAAATGAAATTTACAGTGGGGCATGTATGCGGTCAAATGTAGGATGCTTCTGGGACAGGATGGTTCGATATAATTCAGTCTTTCTTGGAAAAACATGCTTCAGCCACATCAGAGGCATTCAGACATTGTATAAGAACCATAACGACAGACGGGATGCGGTGAGACTGTCCCTTGACCTAATGGTCGTACCAAAATCATGCACCTTGGCCGAAATTTCAAGAGCAGTCAAAGAGTGCCTTAAACAAGAGAAACTTCAGAAGAAACGTACAATAACCAACCATGGATGCATAAAACATATAATCATTTAAATTTAATAGCAGCAAAAACATAATTTGTAGCTTTTTGAATTTTTTTTTTTAAATCCTTGCTGATGAGTTTTTTTCACTTTTAGGGAATCTGAAGGTTTCCCTTCACACTGCAAGTTAAATAGAATGGAATAATGATACTTCAGTCTTCATGGGGAACTTCTCTTTGCTCCATCTAGCTCTCCATTAGAGGTCAGAGCAAGTTTGGGGGTCACAGCGAAGGGCAGCCACCTTGCGGTGCCCAGGGAGCTGGGGGTTAAGGGCCCATAGACATGTGACTATTCTACCAAGTCCACGCTTGTATCAGCAACTTTTTGCTCGCAGGCACAGAGAATTAGCTTGTTGAGCCTCATACTGCCCCTTAAATGGGATAGTGGAGTGGCAATCATTAACAATGAATCTCCATGATATATATGTAGGTCTTATTTATAACATATTCTGGAGACCCTATATATCCATTACTGAAAAAAATAAAGGAAAAAGAACTGCTCAATAAAAAGCACACTGAACATTACGTTAGATTTCCCACTGAATCCTACAGCTAGAGAGTGATGAGGAGCAGGAAGTCTTACAGTGTCCCCTCATAGAGAAACCTGTTATAGGGTAACTGTTCACTCCAAAGCAGAAAGAAATAGAAAAACAAGATTACAGACACACATGGTTTGATACTTCAGCAATATAAATGGCGATGGGAAAAACCCTGACACCATAATCTGCAGCTCAAAGGAGACTCACTGCTCCATCTTTGATGAAAGTATGGCAGAGTTTTGCAACCTTGCTCCTGGAGAGAGAGATCTTCTTCAGAAACAGCTCACCCCGCTCCACCATGACTTTCTTGCACTGTGAAAGTTCCTGAGAACAGAAGCAGTGTCGAGGAGATGAGTGCAATTCGTTACTCTGATTCATGGCTTTGATGCCAGTGAATACCGGGAGCTTCAGATGATTACCAATAAAGTGAGACCCTTTGAATAAACAGTATATGTCTAGCATTCAGATAATTAGCTTCAGTCACTTTTCGCCAGATTGGGAACTGTAATTCTGAAGTGTCAAAAAAGGAAATAGCTCAGAATAACTGTCATTTAGATTTTGGAAAAATGTAATTGCATGGTCTACCACAGCATCATTTACAAAGTAACATCTTTGCATTTTTGTGCACATTCCATTTTATGGTACTTTTCCGTTGCACCAGGTACCATACTTTTGGTATAGTACTTTCCCTTTTCCATTGACTTCTGGTTGAGTACCAGCACCAAAAATTCCAGTACCCAAAGTACCAAAGCAGCTGGGGTCCTTTTTTGGTACTTGGGTACTTTGGGGTGGGACTTGCATATATATTCATGCAAATTGCCTAACTCTGAAACAGTACAACTGCCTTCTTTAAAACAGTTGTGAACTCAGTAAACAGCAATAAATGAACTTAAAAAAAGAAGTAATAATAATAATAATAATGGATGCTTGGACAAATGAAAGACCCAAGCTTAGATTGTGATCTGGTCAAAAGAACCAGAAGATCTGGATGGCATGACAATAAATAAAAAAGTATTTGGAATAACATGCTAGAGCTGCACGATTAAAGAGGAAAATCTGTGATTTTGTTGTAATAAATACTGGGATTTTTATTTATAAACCAAAAAATGAGCTCAAAATAAATAATTTCTCACTAACCAGTCTATGAGTGATTGAAACTGCAAGGATGACAATGATTGCAATGCACACGCAGCGCTCATGTGAAAGCAGCAGCAGCAAACTTTAAACTGATTTTTAAACCACGTAGGCCTACTAGGTAACCTTGAAAAGGGACAATCATTAAAACTGCAAAACTTAAGTTTAGTTTCCTATGAAAAAGTAACAGTGCCATTAATCTCAGAAGCAGCAGTCAAGATTACTAATGGACAGTGCGAATCTTAAAACACCAAAAAGCCAGTTTATCCAGAAGCCTGTGGCTTGTTCATTTGACTGGTCAAGGTGCAAGTGTGATACTCACTGAGTATTCCAGTGACGTGAGACTGATGAAACGTAAAAAGAGCTCCCCGCCTGAGGACACAGCCACTGAAGAGTCCACGTCAGCCAGGCGGTCGATGGCCTGAGTCAGATTCTCCCTGAGGCCCAGTAGCGTCTCAGCTGCAAAAGTGACAGAGGCCAACAGGAATAACAATTAATCCCAACTGCCTGATATTGCCCTGGCAGCCCAGACCACCAGTGACATGGGAATCACACCTGACATCATCACTGAGGCAGTGATGAGGGCTTGTAGATTCTTCTTCGACAAGGCAATATGAAACATGGCACAATCCTCAGCACTGTCCCAAACCAGGAACTGGTACCACACACAGTCATCTGTCAACTGGACTACTGTAGTTCCTTTCTGACAATTGTTTTCAGCACCAAAGCAAGATATGCGTCTGTTGCAAGTCTTTCGGTTTGTTAAAATGTGGCCAGTCTTCATCAATATACACGGTAACAGCGTTTTCACACAGTATGAACTTTACGGCCAAACACTGGGATCCCTGACCTTTGTCTCTCTTCAGGAACTCCAAAAGCGTCCGGATCGCTGCCACGGCAGAAGCCACATCTGGGTCCTGTCTCATCTGCGTCCGAAAGTACTCCACCAGCTCTAAAAATGATCCGGATATTCCTGGGTTAAGCTCCCTGATCGGAGACAAAGGTTGCACCTTCCAAACATTAAGTTCTCACGAACACATTAAGGAGCATTTTAGCATTAATCATCATTTATAAGGTGAGGAACCCGTTTCTACATACCTTCTTCGTCCATCCTTTGACAGGCAAGCACCACCAATATATAATTAAATTAATGGCACAAGAAACTGCACCCCGCGCTACAAGTCAATATCAAACAATATCAATGCCGTAAAGCGAACGTTGTAGGAGTGGAATATTAGTTTCAGAAGATCCTTAACTACTCAGGTAACTAAATATATATATATATATATATATATATTACTGTCCGGCTTTCACACACTGGCACGTTACTTTCTGATGCAATAAACAGAAAGCTAGCCCTACTGTGCCACCAAGCTGTTTCTTTTTTACTTTTTACGTTTTATGAAATATATCCACATATATAAGTCAGCTTCTGTTATGGAAAGGGAACGCAACCAGCTTTATCTAACTATCCATCTCCATGATACTTCCCGTTCATATTAAGGCAGCAATGCAGCAAACGCTCCTCACTGACTAGCCCGGTTGTCCGGCCAGTGATTGGTCGCGCAGCGATGACGTCAAAACAATGCGACCGTTCACATTAGAGATTTTGTGAAGCAGCGATGGCTTCGGGTCAGTATGGGCTTTACCACTTTTTCTTCCATTTTATGAAAATTATACCTAGAATGGTATCTGCGTTTCCTAATACTGTCGAGTATAACATGTCATTCTTGATGTACTTGGGTATAACTTGTTTCTAGGCTAAATGTGCAGATAGAATTTATTTCCCTGAGGTAAATTTAATTAGCTGATCCTTGTGTAATAGGCTACATTAATTGTCATTTGGTTGACTTTCTGGTCCTTTAAACGGTGAATTGTACTGCTTGCAGTGTGGCTTAACATGCAGACTGATTAAAGAAAATGTTTGTTCTTATTCGTAGAAGACGAGATCAGTCTTCTGGTCATTGTAATAGATGTTAACCCAATCTGGTGGGGGCAGCAGGCGCAGCGAGAGCCAGAGGTAATACATTTCTATTAAATATATGACCAGTAATTATCAATAATTCATTAGTAACCCATATATTTGCCTGGGGGGTCGCCAGCTGGGATCCCGAGGAATTTCGCCGTGTGGCTCCCATGGTCCTCAACCTGACTTGACCCTGTAAATGACAGCAGTTACTAACACAGTTACTGCTTGGTTCTGCGAAATCTTGATTCAATGCTGATATGTTTTTTAAAAGTGTATTTGACTCACATATTCTGTAGTGCGTTTATTATGTTTATTATCATTCGTCAGTTCACGTTATCAAAGTGTTTGGATGCTGTGATGGTGATGGGGAATTCTCACCTGGTCATGCACAGGACTAACAAACTCGCCATTATTGCAAGCCACTGCCAAGAGAGGTAAGACATCAGTGTGATTCTGAAGAGCTGTTTGCTGCTTGTAAACATATCCCTCATTTACGATGCATTTTTCAGTTGCATAATAAATAGCCAACACTTTCAGTGTAGTGTTCTTTTTCCCCTTCCTCTCTGCTTCCATACAGCCATTTCCTGTACCCCAGTAAACACTGGAAGGCTGGGGATGTGACTGGAGATGACTCTGGGTTGGGTAGTGGGGATGGCAAGTATGAGCTACTGTCTGTTGCCAATGACCTCATTGCCGAGGAGGTCAGGAGACTTATGGCCAGAAGTGAGTCATTATCGTCCGTTACTGGAAGCAGCTACTGCTCCATCCCAGAGTGTGTGGGAAGAGCATCACCTGACGTGCTGTATTTTGACTTTCCAGCTACAATAAGCGGCCACCAGACGGACACCATGCTGGCAGGATCTCTCGCCAAAGCACTGTGTTGTATCCCTTTGTGCCGAATTTTTAACAAATAATTTGTTGTGGCGGCCATGGTTTTATATTAAGAAAAAAATAGGGTCACCAGGACTCAGCATGTAATTTAGGTAAAATGTATGAAATGACTTCCATAATTCGCATTAGTTCTTTTGTACCTTGGCTTTAGTTTTTATGAACAGTTGTACACCAGCAAACTGGCCATTGTTGTTTCTTAACTGCTTTTCCTCAGATATTCATCGACTCACAAAGGAGCTGGATGGTAATACGACTCGGTGTATCACTCCGCTTCAATCTCTTTAGTTTTAAAATCAGCAAGTTCAATCACCTGAATCCAATACATACAACCATGTAATCATTAATAATTATTTGATTCTTTTCCAGCGGCACAAGACATGAAATCAAGGATATTGGTAAATCTTCTTAATCTCTGTTTTCCTAAGGGCAGCTGTTTATTGGTTAATACTACAACGTCACACATCCAGGGTTATGGATTCCGTTCCTGCTCTGTTTGTGAACTTGGATTGTTTTCCCCACATTTCTGCACATTTCCTCTGGTTATGTCAGTTTCCTCCTACAATCCAAAGACATGCGACTTAGGTGAATTGGTGTCTCTGAATTGCCCATGATTTGTGTGTGTGTAGCCTGCAGTGGACCTACACCCCATCCAGGGTGATTTGTGGGATTATACTCGCATCATTCCTGCTGTGAAGCTCAGTTTCTTGTCCTCTCAGATATGCCTTATTATGTTAGTAATGGAAGGAAAGTGATATTAGTTTTACCATTAAATCACAAATAAATGGACATCAATTTTAAGTTGTTTTAGCATTTTAGCTTGAGTGGATGTTTCTAGCATTGTCATGTCATTGAGTACTAGGAACTAACTTGTGAAATATAAAACTGGAAATGTGTTGTTAAATTTCACTATAGTGCTTCAGTTTTTCCAATCCCCAATTAAAATATTTCAGATAAAACATTTCATACTATGATTGACGCTTTACCAGGACACGGATTAAGAGTATTTTTTCCAATGTCCTCAGATTCACTTTCCATCAAGTAAATGTTTTGTACCTTTCAAACAGGTGATCAGGGCTGCTGAGGATTGTGCGTTACAGTACATGAATTTCATGAACGTCATTTTCGCTGCTCAGAAAAATGTAAGACCCCTGTTGACACGAAATTCAGATACATTTGATTTTACTGTATGAGGTGTCTAAGATTTTTGCCTTTTATGTTTCAGGGTGTCCTTATCGATGCCTGTGTACTGGCCTCCGAATCTGGTCTCCTGCAGCAGGTATATTCCAAACTATCTATGCAACTGTTATAAAACCATTCGTGTCTGAAGGCTTTTGCTTTGTGTGACAATGACTCTTCCATTTCTTTTCATTAGGCCTGTGATATAACAGGGGGCTTGTACCTAAAAATCCCACAGAAAGTTGCCCTTGCCCAGTATTTGCTGGTAAGGATTACAAACCCAAGATGTAAACTTTTCTGTTGCAGCCATTGCTGTGAAGGCCCACGCTACATCCACATTGCCCCTTGTTTGTCTGTGTGTCACGTGCAGTGGGTGTTCCTGCCGGACTCAGACCAGCGTTCCCAGTTGGTCCTGCCTCCCCCAGTGCATGTGGATTACAGGGCGGCCTGTTTCTGCCATCGCAGCCTCATAGATATTGGCTACGTCTGTTCCGTCTGTTTATCGAGTAGGTCACAAAACCAATTTGTGTTCACACTTGTTTTAGTTCTTTGTTTTGAAGTATTGAAGTTTTGAAGTAAGGGGCTTCCTCAGCCCCAGCCATTTGGGGGGAGGGGACCTCAGTTGATAGTAGTTACTTTCTGTCAGTTAGTTGTAATAATTATACCACGCATTATAACATGTAAGAGCAGCAACTGGAAGCATTTCTGTTCCGCATACAACGTGGTCTCCCCGTGTTAATATGGTTCCCTCCTGATTGTGTGCATGTTTGCGTGTATGTGATTAAAAACCTGTCATTTTGACGTAGATACATTTTTGGTGTCCCCGCAACGGGAAATTCAAGTTTATAAAAAATCTGTGACTGCAAAAAACTAAAATTTGTTTGGTTACTTATTTTTAAGATTGGGGCTGGGTAGGGGTTAAGGTTGCCATAGTTGTGATTAGGGTTATCCCCATAGAAATGAATGGAAGGTCCCCACAAAGCTATAGATGCCTAATCTGCATGTTTGCGTCTGAATGCATGTGCCCTGTCATGGACAGATCCAAGGTATTCCCCAGCCGTATGACCAATGCTGCATGACCAGGATAATTAGCTACAATAATATGTGAGGGTGAGGGTATGCAGGATAATTAGCTATATGTAATATGTATCGTACCATATAACGTTCAGTGCTGTGCCACCAGAGGGCGTGAGTTAGGCGACTGAGTTTTAAAATAGAATTAATTAGAAATACCGGTATGTATTGACATGTTCTGATATTGAAGAATATTTAAAAATAATTTTATATTTTATACTTTTTCTAATTTTTAATTTTTGCATCCCCATATTAAGTATTCTGCAACTTCAGCCCGATCTGCACAACATGCGAGTGAGTACCGTTTAATTTGAACTTCACGAATGGGAAGGAGTATTTTTGAAGGAGTTGCCTCATATCAATTTATTCTTTGTTGCAGGACGGCCTTCAGAATCCCACTGCCTCAGATGGTGAAGCCGAAAAAGAAAAAACTTAAACCAGCAACGTGATAGTTCATTAATTTTAAAGGGATCATATATATGACAATTCTTGCTCTGCGGAGCTACAGAAATTGTTCTTTCGTATTGCTTAACAACTTTGTTATATTTAAACATAACATGCAGAAAATAACAATTGTATATTTTGAATATTTCGCATATGTTGTACATAAAAAATCTTAAGAAAATGCAAACCTTTTTCATTACGTTTTAAGTTCTGATATCTTTTCAGCATTGTTGGCCATTACTTTTGATAATAAAAGTTGAAGTGATGCTTTTCAAAGAAGTGGCGTTTTTATTTATTTATGAAGTAATTGCACATCTTTACATTATACACACACACACACATATATATATATATATGTATGTGTAAATGCTCTGGGTTTATGGGGAAGTTGCGGCATGAAAATTATTTGGCGAATGTCGTCCAGCTGGTCTGACCTTCTGTATCCGAAGACTTTCCGGGTTAAAGGAGGAGCTGTAAATAGAACCGTGGATCCGGCGAAGTCTCTCTCTCATCCTACCCGGCAAGTACGTCCAATATTTCATTCGCGTTTCTTTACGACTCGCAATCGTGCAGCTTTATTTACTTATTAATGTGGTTGCAGATATGTGATCGGCGTTGTTCGACCTAGTCTTTATACGCTGATTGGCCAAAGCGCAAGTTTACCTTAAAACATCCTTCCAAGACTGTAAAATTGATGTGCCTTTTTAAATCTCTTATTTCCCCACAGTATTATTCCCACTTTGTGAAATATAGCAATATCCAGAGTGCCATCCGGTAAGTTTGTTATAGTCTTAATCTTGACAAGTGTATTTATAACGAGATCTGGACAAAATACCGTCTGGTTTGTTTAATCATATATACTCTGCCTAAATGGCGTACTTAAGCTAAGCGTGTTCAGCTATCTATTTTCATTCACTGCAAAAAGAGGTTTGTTTTTATCTCGTTTTTTAAGTCGAAAAGCTCCCGTTTCACAAGTTGCGCTGATATCCAGTAATTACGGCCGCGAAGTAATCACGAGGAGCGTATTTCAGTTCGTACTAGCTGTCATTGACAGCATATTCTCCAGTCCTTCACTAGAGGGAGCACATGGTGAGACATTCTGAGCTGTTCTGTATCTCTCCTCCCAGGTGAGGGTATGCAGGCGGTAAAGCAGAGAGGAATCCATGTCAGCCAGTCTGAGCTTCTCTGCAAGAACAACTGTGGCTACTACGGAAACCCTATATGGCAGGGCTACTGCTCTAAGTGCTGGCGTGAGCAGACCCGCAGTGCCCAGGAGGCTGTGAGAGACAATGGGTGAGGTGGCGGTGCCATCGACTGCTGCGTGGTTCAGCAAGGGCCTCTTCCTGAGTGTATCGCCTCTCAGATCATTGAAAAACCTGCATCTAAGTGGAATGGAAATGTGAAGTATGTTTGACACTCAGAGGAACAAGCTGATTACTCATGTATTAAGGTTTACTCAGATATGTGTGACCTGTCTGTCTGTTTACACACACACACACACACACACACACACACACTCTTGTCCTCATGACTTGTTCTCAGAGTATATTAGCATGGTTTTGCATTACAAAAAGATCTTATTCAGCTTTGTGTTTTTCCTCTGTTTGTATTTTACCAGCCTCCTGCCTCCTGTTCCCAAACCCCCAAGCGATGGAGGGACTTCCCTCACCTTCTCCAGGTTTGAGGAGAAGAAGAGTGCTGAGAAGGGCCGACGTGTGAACACCGTGAGGCGGCTCTTCTGGGGCACGCCATCGCCTGCCAAGCGGCAAGGTTCTCGCTGTATCGCTGTGACATGGCCCCTCCCACATTGCCGCAGTGCTGGCCATGTAGTCGTGACTGGTTCTTTAGCTACTGGGTGCATTCATGCTGACCTGAGGCTTGCCGTTTTTCCACATCATTCTGTTTATGTGCTAGTGTAGCAGTGAGTAAAGCAGGAATGCTCAGCTCTGACTGCTGAGAGAGTGTGAGGGTGTTCGAGGGCCTTACAGAATGCCTCTGTTTAGTGGGACCTGACTGACACTTGAAACGTCAACTGAGATGACGCAATAACAATAAACAGATATCTGCTTACATAAAGTGGCTAAAAGCTGAGCCAAACCCCAAAGACAGTGTGATTTAAAGGGAAATGGACATGGACTGACAAAGATCCGCTCTTCCACTACCCGCAGAGCCGTCGACGAGTCAGGAGGTGGCGCTGCGGGCCTACCAGACTCTGCAGCCGGGCGACTTCACCGGCTTCCTGAAGCTGCTGCAGAAGCCCTTCTCTCAAAGCTTACAGTCGCGCTGCACTGCCTTCCTCAGCACCATGGAGGCCTACCATGTAATGTACCCGTCTCCATGCTCCACAGCCCATCCTTGTGTCCCTTACTGTCCCCCCTCCATACTCCTCACTCTGCCCTGTATCCCTTACTGTCCCCCATCCATATTCCTCACTCTGCCCTGTATCCCTTACTGTCCCCCATCCATATTCCTCACTCTGCCCTGTATCCCTTACTGTTCCCCATCCATACTCCTCACTCTGCCCTGTATCCCTTACTGTCCACCATCCATACTCCTCACTCTGCCCTGTATCCCTTACTGTCCCCTCTCCATACTCCACACTCTTCCCTGTATCCCTTACTGCCCCCCTCTCAATACTCCACAGCACACCTTGTGTCTCTTACTGTCCCCTTCTCTTTGTATTCTGCAGGACCTGCCCGTGCAGAAGCAGTCTGACCTGGTGCAGGACTTCTACCAGAATATTGCTGGACATTTCAGTGGTGAGTAGTATTCTGACGATGACGCAAGTACAGTTTTGTGGGTGTGTGTGCGTCTGAAGGGAGTGGTCATATGTCTGTCTGTGTCTTTAACAATTAATAATTTTTAATGGGTGAGTTGAGTATATTGTTTATCGAGCATATAGTGCAGTGTGGTGTTTCTGGAAACCCTGATTGGTTTCCTTTTGGTGGATTTCCTTGCGTATCTATAGCTAAACAACAGGTTGCACCTGTAACCTTCAGTGTTGGGGCAGAGAAAGTCCCCATGTTTTTATACCTCTGGTCTCACACAGCATTATATCGTTTTCATGGTAACCATCTACATACAATTAAAGTAGCTTTGCTATATGGGTGAGGAAATCAATGGTTCCCTAAAAATGGTTCCTAAGTAATGGTTCCTGAAAGAACAAAACTACAGTAGTAAATGATCTTTTTATGTTAAAATCTGAATGAAGTTCCCATTTTATTGGTTTAGGTATATGGGCATGAAGTGACCTATGAGTTTGAAATGATCATGTTTTACACTTTTAGCAGCATTTACTTAGCAGACGCTTTTATCCAAAGTCATGTACAACTGAGAAAACAGGGTCAGCTTGTGGAACTGTTGGGCTCAAGGGCCTAAGGATGACATCAGTCTGACAGCCAAGGGATTTGACCCAGTGACCAACGGCACAGTCTGCATTGGTACAAATAGTACATTTGGAAATTTTAGAACATGCAATCTGAGATTTTCTAAATGGAAATTCGGAGGATCCAGACAAAGTACGGCTCAAAAGACCCCTAATGATGAACAAAAACATGGACAAACGTTTTCCCTCGCCCGG
>JAODJX010000042.1:36025937-36037154 GCA_026776945.1 Isichthys henryi
TCCCTGCTGAGACTGCTGCCCCCGCGACCCGACCTCGGATTAAGCGGGAGATGATGGATGGATGGATGGATGGAAATTCGGTTAGTCTTGGTGCTGCTGTGGTTCGCGTGTTCTCGCCCCCGTACTACAGCCCAACGCTGCATTCTCTCCATCATGCAGGCCTCTCCGAGGAGCAGACCGTCCACATGATGGAGCACATGGAGAAGCTGATCATGACTCGGCTACACAAGTGGGCGTTTTGCCATGACAGCTGCGATGACGAGCAAAGGGACCTGGGCCTGCAGAGACGGATAAAGTTAACCACCTTGTTTTTTCCCTCCATATTGCCTCAAACACAGCTTTTCTTTCCCTCCCTCCTTGTCCATCGGAATGATACCATCCTGTGATGCCAAATCAGCTGTACCTGTCCTCTTACGCAGTTACCCAATATTTTTTCATGACTTTTTAGAAACCTCAGCCTACATGGTTGCACATGAACAATGTTATTTTCTTTAGTGCCAGTGCCTGTTTTGACATTTATACACTGTGCAGTGATTTCTCTGGTGTTTCTGCATCCCTTTTATGTTGGTAAGTGCACTGACGGTTGGGAAATGTGCTCTGTTATGAGCCCTTCTCTCTGTTGGTGTTTTGCAGGGCACTCAACTGGGTCACACCTCAGATGCTGCGTGTGCCCTGCACTAGAGATGGGCCAGTGGGCAGTGACCCCTTTCTACCAGCCATCACAGGTACCTGCACTGGCATCCTGTCCAGGTCGTCTACTGCCGCATGCACTGTGGGTCCTGGGTTAGGCTCAAAGCCCTTTGCAGTCCTGTCCAGTATAATTGACTGGAATGATGGATATTAGGCATGGTGGTGCAGTGGTTAGCACTGTTGCCTCACACCTCTGGGGCCCGGGTTCGAGTCTCCACCTGGGTCACATGTGTGCGGAGTTTGCATGTTCTCCCGATGTCATTGTGGGGTTTCCTCCAGGTATTCCAGTTTCCCCCCACAGTCCAAAGACATGCTGAGGCTAATTTGAGTTACTAAACTGCCCATAGGTGTGCATGTATGAGTGACTGGTGTGTGAGTGTGCCCTGCGATGGGCTGCCCCCCCCCCATCCTGGGTTGTTCTCCGCTTCGTGCTTGAAGCTTCCAGGATAGGCTCCGGACCCCCCGCGACCCAGAAGGATAAGCGGTTTGGAACATGGATGGATGGATGGATGGATGGAAATCACAATGGAATATATTGCCCCCACCCCCTTTCCTTGTCCCCTGGACAGCTATCATCGAGATGGATGCCAAGCGAGCCCCCCAAGACAAGCTGACATGCGTGTCCAAGTGCTGCCGGAAAGTGTTTCAGGGCCTGGCGTCCTCGAGCTGTCAGCCGGCCGATGCTGACAACTTCCTGTCGGGCCTGATCTACGTGGTGCTGAAAGCAAACCCGCCGCGCCTCTATTCCAACATGCAGTACGTCATCCGCTTCGGCCTGGCCCACAGCGTCATGGCCGGAGAGAGTGGATACTACTTCACCAACCTGGTGTGTTGATGTCTACATTCTCTGCATTGCATGTCTGTTTCAGATTTCCTGCTGGTCTACTGGCTGAGATCCCTTGTTAGAAAAGCATTCTAGGTAACATCTCATGTAAAGAAGCTCAAATTGCCTTAAAGCAGATCAGGGCCAGTTGGATTAGAAATAACACACATTTCAAGCCTGCTGCTTTGAGCAATTACTTGTTGAATTTACATGATTTTATACAGCTGAATTCACTTTATTCCTGGTTATCTGAGTTATGGACCTTTGTATGTATTGAGTGTCTAATCAGTGGCTTCATGTTTTCCTTCTCAGTCCTGCGCTGTGGCTTTTATCGAGAAGCTCGACGGGTCGGCGCTCAACTTGACTCAGGAGGAGTTTGAGGCGTATATGCAGGGCCGGCCGTTAGCGCCCCGTGGCGTGAGGATGAATAGTGAGGGCTGGCAGCGGGCACAAGAGACGCGGGAACAGCTGGAGGAACTGAAGGGTCGACAGGAGCGGGTCCATAGCGGGGTCCGAGCCATGCAACAGCAGCTGAAGCAGTGGGTTCAGTCCGTGCAGCAGCAGGTGGATGAAGTCACATCCCACTCGGCAAGAGCAGGCAAAGTCACAGCCCCTATTGCACCAGTTCAGCCTATTGAGGCCGCATCCCCAACCAGTTCAGCAAAAGTGGACAAATCCAGAACTCATCCTGCGCAGATCAAAGAGAATGAATTCAAAAACCAGTCAGATCCAGTGCAAGTGAAGGATCTACAGACCCAGTTTGTTGACCAGACTGGTGAGCTCATTACCCAGAATCCCGACAATGTGGCCTCAGTGGACACTAACCACTAGCAGCAGTTTGCAATGAGCGCAGCTCTCACTAAAACAGACCTTTCAAAGGTAACATTAAGGCCACTGTGAATGAAATCTAGGATGTATAAAGTCTCTGTGCTGTTTGATTAAGCTAGATGACATGAAGCCATTAACACAGAAGACTTATTAAACCAGAATGTAAATTACTTCAGCTTCTCTGACTTTTTGGTTGCTGCAGTTCTTAGAACCTTAAAAATGTCTTAAAATAGTGTCATGATTTCTTGTCCGTTTTGTTTCCGCCTCAACAGAGCTGTATGTAAAATACATGATTTACGAAATCATGTCTGGCTTTCTGTTTACATTCATGTCTACAGTTTTTTTCCTCCTATTTATTACCTGGCCCTGTGATTTGTAAGCATTCTCTTTGTGATGGGTGTCTGATTTTGGAGAATATGCTGCTTGATTTAAACGTTCATTCTTTGTATGTTATACAGTATATTGACACTAGAGTAATGAATGTGGATTTGGACTAATATTTTGTTTTCTTGCCATTATACCTACGGGTTATACATGAAGCTGGTGCAGTTGTCATAATTCTGTGTATTACTGTTCACTTTAAATGAAATCTGTGGTGCCTTTGCGTATCAGCTGCTACAGCTGGACCTGGTCTGTTTTGGTTTGACATGATAGAACATGATAATATGTATACATTTTAAATGGTGAATATCTGGGAACTTTAAACCTTTCATGTTTAAGAATTTTGGTGACTTATGAAGTTATTTTCCAGTCTGCTGTAGCACTACAACACAAAATGCCCTGGTTTTTTGTAAATTGTTTGCATATGCAAAAAAATATAAAAAAATAAAAGCAAATATAATGAAGAATTGTATTCATAGATGTTAATAAATGGAATCACTAGTACTTACGCCTTATGTATTACCTAACTTAAAATTCGCAATATTGAACATTTTTATATAGAGGTGTGTTATAATTAATAAATGAAGGTATCAGATTGAATTTGTGAACGAAAACTCCCCTTTTCATTTTTCATGAAGTGCATTAACCGTATATATTTTGCAACTTGAATATAAAACTTTCCTGACATATAAATGTATCCATCCATCCATCCATCCATCCATCCATTTTCCAAACCGCTTATCCTTACTGGGTCGCGGGGGGTCCGGAGCCTATCCCGGAAGCAATGGGCACGAGGCGGGGAACAACCCTGGATGGGGGACCAGCCCATCGCAGGGCATACAATAAAATAACATGGAAATACCTGCAGACAGCTTCTTGTTTGTCCGACATAGTGTTCTTCGCGCGTACTTATGTGGATTGTCGCTTTCCATTAAGCAGACTATTTTGTCCTAATTCATGTTCCGTAGTTATAGCGACTTCATTTCTTGTTATGTCAGTAATGAAAATGACTGAGGGAAATAACGACACTGAGTCTCCTATAACAGTCGAAGATGTTCAAAGGCTTGTTAAAAAGAAAGACGAAATCGAAGAGCAGATCAAAGCATACTTTGATGTGCTGGAAGATGTAAGTTACTACCAAGAGCACGGTTAAAACTGACATTGGGTTTGCGCAGTAGCATGATAACGCTATACATGTAGCCGAAATGAACTTACTGTTTTCTGCTTAAATGATTGTCTTATAAAATATTCTCTGGCAATAATTATTATTGTGTAACTGTGTTTTCAGGTTTACCGGTAACCGGGGTCTTGACTTTGCACTGTCGTCCCAATAATCCAGAAGTTTAACCTATTTTTCAAACAGCAAGGAATGGACATGAAGGGACCCTTGGTGGACGTGGAAGGCTATCCGCGTTCGGATGTGGATTTGTACCAGGTCCGAACAGCGAGACACAACATCTCATGTAAGGACAGGTTTCCTTTTTGGCACCACGTAAAACTGACAGGATGACTTGTACCTATGCGCCTAACATAGGTACTGAAAGGCAGTACAGTCACAGATGGTGGGTATGAACCAGGGGCTTGTTCCCTCTTTCCTGCCTGTGTGGTCAGGCCTGCAGAACGACCACAAAGCGATAATGGTGGAGATCGAGGAGGCGCTCCACCGACTGCACGCGCGAGAAAAATCCAAGCGTGAGCGGGACGATGCGGAAGCGCTGACCGAGAGCGCGCCGCGGGACGTAGCTCTGCCTTGCGCCTTCGCCCGCGTGGACACCGTCACGCAGGGATCCCCCGCTAGCCAGTCTGTACGTCCCGCTCTTTGTCCCCTTTAATAACTTTAATAAGCATGGTTTTAAATATGATTTGTAAAACACCCTATTCTCATCACGTATCCCTGTTTAGCCTAACGATTTCTGTTAATAAAAGCTAAATATTTAGATTTAAAATACATTTATTCCCTTCCCATAATAAGCGTTTTTCTGTTCTCTTTAATTATTATTATTATTTTTTTGTTAGGGCTTGCATGTTGGTGATGAGATAATTGAGTTCGGGTCTGTCAACGGCGGAAATTTCCAGAACCTTCAGAACATCGCCACTGTGGTCCAGCACAGTGAAGGGGTTGGTTCATGATTGTCCATATATCTGTGCAGCAAGCACAATCATTCATGGTATCTATCCTCAACCAGAAAAAATGTCATAATATATACAAAAGATAAACCATTCAAGTACAGAGAAAGTAGGAAATATTACAGCATTCGCCTCTGCAATGTTGAATGACATGCTTAATGATAGATGGGAATGTTCAGTGCTTATTACCATAATTATCATTTTTTCCCTTTAAAATTCAAAACTGATGGTAAGATGTTGTCCCTCTGCTTGCACCCTACCCCAGAAACCCCTGAACATTGTAGTAGTTCGTGGTGGTCAGAGGGTCCATCTGAGTCTGACCCCTCAGCGCTGGTCAGGAAGGGGCCTCCTTGGGTAACTGTCCTGAGATACTTCATTTGTGTCCATCCTGTAAAGCTACATTAGCTGCTATAGTTTTTACAGACATACGTGAAGGTGCATAAACATTAATTTTTGATTCAAGATTTACTTGCCCATTGGTGCAAGTAACATGCGTAATTGTACAGATACAACTTTTGTTTTTGTTTTTTTTGGGGTGATTGCATTGCTTGCTTATGCCTTTCTCCATCTCTGGCTTTGCAACATGTAGTTTGTATTTCCAGTTATAAAAATGTTAAATTACGTTTGAGGAAACACCAGCGCATCAAAGACCATTAGTTATGTATGATACAGGTGGCTAAACTCCACTCCTTGGTAAAAATGGCTATATACAGGCATGCAAACTTGAAACTGGTTTGTAGGGGTTGCTGTAGAAAAATGGCTGCTTTTTGAGCAATGTAGAAAATATAGTAAAATGGAAGTTTTTATGAATTGCATGTTAAAAAAAACAACTGCTTTAATCCACTCTCTTCAGTTATACTGCAGTGATTTGTAAACGGAGTCAGAATTGTAGTTCAGTCAGTATGTTATGGATGTACTTGATTAATGTATTTAATATTTCTGACTGATCCTTATCTGCTTGTCTTTTCAATACAAACAGGTGTAATGTGGTGCCTCTTCAAAGGTGAAGAAGAGCATGTGAATGAAGTTCTTTGCACTCTCAGTTGGTGTGGATGGGTGTCTGTACCTATCTGGTAATGGAAGGAAGGGCTGTGCCAGAATACCCTGCAGCATTGCATTGTGGGAAAATAAGATGGGACAGTTGTATTGTGTGAGATATTATATGGCTTCAACATAAAGGCTTCTTTTTTCCACACATTTCTACATGCTGTTAATTTTTCCCCAATATTTTCACTTATTTTTACTCTGGGGAGTATTAAGAGATCTAACATGTTTTCTGGTTTGCAGTGACCCTTTATTGTGATGTATTTCACCGAAATAAAATCTTGTTTGTCATATTTGTAATGTCATGTGTGTGATTCTTGTTTCTAGATGTTTCCTGAATTCTCATTAAATAACAATATGGGCTAGTCTAAGCTGTGGACTACAAAACAAGTTGATACTGTTAGTTTATTTTTTATACTACTATAAGTGAAGAGGAATATGGTTCTTGGTTAGCCGTGGAGGTGAAGTTTGACTTCGCCTTGTCTCCGTCCCACAATGACTTCTGCGCGTATCTTAGCAACTGGACGCTTTTCGCTAGACGGTAAGGAAGCTGCAGTTTCGTTTGTCAGAGCTGCCCACTGGTCACAGTCGTTCGTGTAAGTGCTACGGTAGCATCCTTATTGGACTTTTTTTGCGTATTCATGACTGTTTTCTGTTTAACTGATTCCGAGGTCATACTGAATTTATGCTTTTGGAAGTGGGTCGCGCTGTGCACAATAAGTCCGCCTAAAAATTCAAGCTGTAATTATTAAAGTATCATAAAAACAAAGATCCCTCATTAATTTGATCCTAATGTCGTTTTCTACTATGCGCCGTAGTTACTCAGCTAGACACTTTTGAAAGTAACGTAAACCGACATATAGCAGTGGCCAGTTTATTGGGTACCCCTGTTTCTGTGCGGCTCAGCGATCGGATGGCGGGGGTGGGGCGGACGTGGTTATCTCAGCATTTCAGAAACGGCCGCCCTCTCGGGATCTTCACACACTGCGCTGTCTGCAGTTTACAGAGAATGATACAAAAAAATCAGGGGCAAGTCTGTTACTGAAAACACGTACTGAATGACAGTGTTCAACGGAGAATGGCCAGACTCATTAAGCTAATAGGAATATCACAAGTGCGGAAATAACCGCTCAGTACAACAGGGGTGTGCAGGATTGCTTTTCGAAATATGCAACCCAGCTACTTTTTAAGTATTTCTGGAGTCAAAAGTATATTCTACATGGTACTGACTATGTGCACCTGATACAGTATAGTAACCAGGGTGTATAAATTACATATATTACTGATACCATTAGCTAATATTATTTGGCTGAACAGCTCTTAAATTTGGAATTTTCTTTTAATGAGAAACAGGCTGGGTTTGCAGTAATGGAAAAATCTGTTACAGTACATATGACAATAACATTAAATAAAATTATTTCTACAACGTGTTACCATTTGAAGAATTTTACTGATTATTTCTTGCTAAAAGCAGCACGGAGTGGATCTGCCTATGTCTGACGCTGACGAAGTAGGGAATAACTTCCCTTCCGGGGTAACTGAGGATGGGGCAAGGGCAGCAAGCAGTGGGGCAGCAGAGGATGAACGGGGAAGAGAGACCCTCGCTGTCCCGGGTGAGGATGGTGAGACAGTGGCTGGGTGGCACAAGCTAGGTGACATACAGGAGCATTATGAGACCCTGCAGGTCTATACAGCCACGCCAAGAACACTGTTTCCCCTTCAGGAGAGCAGCTCTCCCTGCAAAACCCACCCTCTGGTAAGGAGATTTTACATATTCATGTGCAATTTGTATGTCACAAAATAAATTAAATTTATTTAAATCTTTAAAAAGCCAGGCTGACATGATTGAGTTCACATTCAGTCAGAACATCCATCCATCCATCCATTTTCCAAACTGCTTATTCTACTGGGTCATGGGGGGTCAGGAGCTTATCCTGGAAGCTATGGGCATGAGGCAGGGAACAACCCAGGATGGGGGGTCAGCCCATCGCAGGGCATACTCACACACCATTCACTCACACACGGACAATTTAGCAAGTCAGCATGTCTTTGGACTGTGGGGGAAAACCGGAGTACCCAGAGGAAATCCCACGACGACATAGAGAGAACATGCAAACTCCACACACATGTGACCCAGGTGGAGACTCGAACCTGGGTCCCAGAGGTGTGAGGCAACAGTGCTAACCACTGCACCACCATGCCACCCCTTCTGAAATAACAGTGTTACTTAAGTATAGTAATGCGTATGGGACTTTTATCCAAAACATCTGTTAATTTTCATGCTCTGGAGAAGCCTGATGGTTTTAATGTATGGTCAACAAACCGGTGTTGCCTCCCGAATTACTGTTCCAGACTCTCACGTGGGCTTTCGGCATGAACAAGGCCCTGCCCGTTTTCAGCCTGCAGGACAAAGAGCGGCTGGTCACCTTCTACGCCTGCGCTCACGTGGCAGTGATGTGTGATCACACCTCCGCCTCCCAGCACCTTCTCCAGGCAAGCACCCCACACAGCCGCACACCGATCACAACACATTCTGGAAGTGGAATTCTGCAGCCCAAAGAGGGGAACTGATTAGAACTCTGCTACTATACGAAAAACACATAACCTTTGATTAAAGTGATGTGTCCTAACGAATAACCACAAGACACATTTAACGAAATATATGGCGCTGCTGTGCTTTAGTGCAATGCATGCATTGTAATTGCCTTGCAAATAGCTTAATCTTTTGGAATATAAATAGCTGACATGTGAATAACCATCTCTAATTGACACCCTGCCTATTTTACATGATGTGTATAGGGGAATTCAGTAATGGTTTAAGCAGGAGAAGGTTAGTTAGCCTTGTGGGTGGCACGGTGGCTCAGCGGGTGGCGCTGTTGCTGCACAACTCTAAAGCTCGCAGTTTGAATTCCAGCCCCATTTTGTGTGCTGTATAGGTTTCCTTCCTCAGCCCAGACACATGCAGCTAAGGCTGATCAACATCTCTAAGTTGCTAGTCATGTTTGGCAGTGTGTGCATCTGTATGGCCTGTGATGAAGTGGAATACGTACCAGTCAAGGTGCACCTGAACCTTGTTCCCTTTGATGACTTATGACCCTGACCTGGATGGATGGATGGATGAATGGATGGATGGAATTAATGACTTGCCATACCGCTATTGGCTGAGATGCCCCCTTTCCCATTCACTCTGCTGTGGGGTGGGTTATGCACATTTTCCACCTGCAGGCAGGTGTGAGAGTCCCCACACTAAACTCCGGTGCTTCTTGGCAAGAGCAAAATTTAAATTAAATTGAAAAAGAACAGGAATAAAATAGCTGTAATAACATTCATCTGGCATGGTTTCCTAGGGTCACTGCAGTCCAGTTTCCTGTCTGTGTGCCAGTGAAGACAGACGATGGCTGGTGACAGCAGACAAGGGCCCAGACAGCTTGGTGATAATATGGGACTCTTACTCGGGGTAAAGCCTTACCTCACAGGCATGGATTTGGGTGTGGACTGTGGGGGTGTTGTGTGTTTTTGGAGGGGCAGGATATTCAGATCTGATTTTGTTCCCTACCAAAGTTGAAACCGAACCTATGTCCTAGCCTTATCTGAATGCAGCAAATCAGTCATTACAATCATTCTGATAACATTATAATAATTATTGAGCCTTTCTTTTAAATTCATCTTCTTTGTTTTTCTGCAATTAGCCGGGTTCTTGTTTTTAATTATCTGGCCTGTGGTAGATATGGTAATTGGTGGACGCTATTTTGCTGCAGCATTCCAGTGAGAACGCTGTTTGACGGCCATCCTGAAGGTGGCGTTGCACAGGTGGCTATGTCAAAAGATTCAAAGCTCCTGGTCACTGTTGGATCACGAGAGATCCAGGTTTGTTGGATTTTGTACGAATAAAAATTCCTCAGCAAACATCACCTTTTACCATTCGGTGAAAGGGAATCGCCAAATGATAGTAATCTCTAAACGATGAAGGTCTATGTGCTTTGAAAGGCATTGAGATTTAGGTGTATTACTTAAGGAATGTCCCTAAGCACTATGATCTGTTGTGGACTGGTATTAGTGTAAATAGATTTAATGTGGTATGACAGGGTGTTGACTTATTAATCATTGACGTTGACTAATCATGGAAAAAAGTAACCCGAGGCTTAATGAATTTTCAATGAATCTTTTACAGAGAGTTTGTATCTGGGACTGGACAACTGAGACAGAAACCCCACTCTGTGTCAAGGAAGTGGGTCCAGAATACGGTCGTCAGGTAAGACTCCAGTAATGTGATGAGTACGTTCTGAGCATTTAATGTGAGTCAACACTGTTTCCAATGGACTGCAGAATGTGGAGTCTGCTCTCTTAAGCTTTAATGCTGAGGTATGAATCTGAATTAGCTTTATGATTAATTGCTCGGGTGGTATAAAAAGTGTGTTTATCATGTCATTAATGTGAATGTCATGGGGTACAGTAGCCTGTTAGAGCCAAAAAGGAATTATAGTTGTATATATTTTTAAAGTACATTTTTTAATTTGTGCCAGCAACATATCCTCTTCCACCCCACGGACAGCAATCAACTCCTGAGTAACAGTGAGAGTCGTGTTTTATTTCACACAAAGGTATACAGTCTTTCAGCATTTTCCAGTTTATTTTAATGAATCAATCGAATGAATGTATTTAAAAGTATAATACTTCATCTTCTTTTCAGGACGAGGCACATCTTGAGTTTTCGGCACCTAAAATTTCGGATAAGGTTGGATCAGAATGCATGCTTTTTTGGTCGATACTCTTCTGCATGTCACGGTAGAAGCATGATGATGATGTCATGATGATCCACACTTTGTGGCTGCTTGAGGACTAACAGACTTAGAAGGTCTGACATCCCTCAGCTCTGTTTCTGATACGTTTTCTTCATCCACTCGGTTTCCTCTTCAGACCTTCAGAAAGGCGGTGGGCCCCTTCAGTCAGTCCATCTACCATCCTGGGGGTGTGCAGGCTGTGACAGCCACACTGACGGGTAACGTGCTGGTGTGGGACGTTCCCCACCCTGCGGCCTCCCTGGGGCTGCCACCCTGGAAAGCCACCAAGCTCATCCAACTTGAGATGCATGGCATCTCTGTGCTAACCCAAATTGACAGGTATCCAGTGAGCGGCCGTAGAGCCCCAACACCCTGCTTACAGGTCGAGGTCTAAGTTTCACCAGTGGCGGCTGGCCAATAGGGGGCGCTCGGGCGCCGCCCTCCTAGATGTGAGGGGGGAATGTAAAATATATAAAAATAATATATATATATATATATATATATATATATATTTTTTTTTTTTTTTTTTTTATAAATATAATT
>JAODJX010000042.1:36039062-36051931 GCA_026776945.1 Isichthys henryi
GCTTCCGGGATAGGCTCCGGACCCCCCGCGACCCAGTAAGGATAAGCGGTTTGGAAAATAGATGGATGGATGGATGTGCATGTCACTGTGGGACTTGAACCAGCCACAGTCAGGATATAGATGCATGGCCTAACCATTGTGCTACCTGCTTCTCTCTTGCCTGCTTGAGTTTAACATACAGCCTACAGTTTTATTGTGACAGGCAATGTCCAGAGCCATGTCACCGTCTACGATGAGCATTTCAAGCAAGTTGAGCGGTTCAGCCAGTTTGGCCTGGGCCCTGTGGCGTCCATCTCCTTCTCTAGGGAGGAGGACCATTCAGGTGGGGGGCTTTCAGAACTTCGTTCGGAGTCCAAGCCATTCATACGGTGAGTGGGGTTGCGGTTTCCTTAACACTACTCAAATGCTAAGTTCTAATCAAGAAACAGAAGAAATAACACAAATTCAAATGAACTGAAATGTGTATTTGTCTACTTGTCTGAATGCAGTAAATCAATAATTACAATCATTCTGATAATGTCATAATAATTATTAAACACATTTAACGCTGTATATTGGTGAGGATGTGTGTGGTGCTCATTCCTCCCCTTGACACAGAAAACAATCAAATTTTAAGTCAGTCAGGACATAACCCCCATGCCACGCCCCCTACAGGAGGTTTGTGCTGTCTACAGCGGACGCCGTAATGTTGCACGTTGACCCGCAAGCCGGCCCGCCACAGATGCTGCTCAGGGGGCATTCGGAGGCTCTACATGCTGTCGCCTGCCACCCGTGTCAGCCTGTCATCGCCACTGGTAGCCACTGTGGCCTCCTCAGGATCTGGAACTACCAACAGAAGGAGCTTGTCTACTGCAGGGTCATCCAGGAGAAGAGGCAGATACAGTGTCTGGCATATGATGCTCAAGGTAGCCAGGCGAGGGACTTCCGGGTGAACACCATGAAGTGCAGGCATTGTGGCTAATGCCTAGCTAATGGTTAAAATCCTCCATAATATAATGGTCTAAAGTGATCCCCTCCTTCAAGTATTTATCATAACATGGGAAATACGATCAACTGAAAAACCCAAGATAGAAAATAATAACCCTTCGTCCTGTCTGTTGTGCACTGATATCTTATAAATGTTAGAGTTATCTGGTGGGCTTATAATTACTCATTAGTGAGATCCTTGTAAACTGGTTTGTGCAAAAGTAAGTGCAAATAATTACAGCAGGAAGTGCATGAACCAACAGACATAATGCATCAGTATAACACATATTATGGGATACATTTTGTAGGAGTAGGATACATTACATTGTAGGTCTATATGCGTTATAAATATAATGTATAATGTGGAGCGAACAAATTGAGCTAATTTTAGGGATGATGATATTGCGAGGTGCGGTTTGAAGGTGGGAGGATGGACTGATAGCTGGATGGATTGACAGTTATGGGAAATTAATAGTCTCTATCCATAACTGCACTAAAAGTAGAGTGTTATATGAAAATTCAAGCAATATAAAGTCAGACTTCTGATGTGTGTGCCTGACACAGGTACCTGTTTGGCCCTGGGCTTCACCTGTGGAGCGGTTGAAATCATGGACACCTCAGCTTCCCAGTATGATGAGAACCATTTGTTAAAATACAGCAGCCACTGCATAAGCCACGTGACCTTCTCCCTGGACTCACAGTACCTGGCCACAGCGGTGAGTGGAGGGCGTGGATCATTGGATTAGAAACTCTTTCTACAAGTCGCTTGAAGAATAGAAGGCAGGAAAGGATTAGATACTCCCTGAGCTGCATGTGGTACAGTCACTGGAGGAGCTGCAGAAACGAGGCCTCGTTCCTCGTGAGGAAAAAGCATGAAGGGCACTGAAAGGAGGGTAGTGAACTGGGCTGGATAACGGTGGCGTTCCTGTTCCAGGACACAGGGAACACCGTGACGGTGATCCGACTCCATTCCGAGGATGGACGGAAAGTGTGGCGATATCTGGGCCGGCATCGGTCCCACTACAAGCCCATCCAGGACCTCCTGTTCGGAGTCCAGCTGGACAGCAACCAGCCCAGGCTGTTCTCCCTTGGAATGGATCGCATGCTGGTGAGTCCCCTGTGGAACATCCTAAAATGTTCTGGAGAGCTGCTGATTGGACTGCCAGTGATGCAGGTCTTGTGAGCAGGTGGAATATGACGTGCTGGGCAGCAGGGAGGATGACCTGCGGATCTGCAGCGTCAAGCGCATCGAACAGGGCGCCGTGCCCACCTGCATGACCTGGTACCCACCTCTCACCTCAGAGCATTTTCTGCTCACCGCCTCCGACCATTTCAAGATGAAGCTGTTCAACAGTACCACCAAAATGTGCAGGTCAGCATCAGCCTGTCGTACCATCCATCTGTCTCACCTTTTTAGTCTTTTCTTTCATCCTCTTATTATATAAGATCATCGCTTGTTTACTCAATTTAGTTTTTAAACTGCATTAAATTATATGCAAATATTTTATGTAAATATTTTATTTTCTATCAGCAAACAACAAAGTACTATTTACTGATAAAAACCAACGGGAAATATGTCCTAAGGTAAGATTGTATTAAAATTGTCTATTGGATCATCATGTGGAGATGAAGTCACCTTGGAATGTATGAGTTACAATGACATTTATAGATCACTGCATTCACTATATTCATTGCTGCTAATGTCCTCCTGCTGTAATTAGGTGCTAAGTAAGTATTTTCAGATAGTGTAGCTGTTTTCTGTTTTTCTTGAGCAGAAAGACAATTTTGGGTCCCACGTATGGGTCCCCTGTTAAGAAGATTGCCAGTCTGCCCGCGTCAGCAGGAGGGAAACAAAAGTCCCACTATCTGGTTTTCATCAATCAAGATAAGGTGAATGATCTGTGTTTTGTATATTTTCCTCCCTGATTAAATGTAATTAGGAGGAACTGATTATTTCACTGCCTAGACATTACTTAATACCTGTATTAATGATTGGCTGAACTGTTTAAGTACGAGGTCAAAAACATGTTTAAGGATTAAATGCCATGGGCGTAGATGCGACAACAAAAGACAAAACCCCAGCGGGGAAAATGAACTCAGATGTAGCACAAACATGAAATTTAAATACCTAGAATTTGCTTTGACATTTTTTGGTATAGTCACTTAGCAGGACCAATAGTGAGACAAAGAACTTCTAGGTCCAATAACTCCATGAGAAGCAGAAGAGAAGTTTTCATAAGGCAGAAGACAATGGGGAATTAAGGATGTATAAGCATGGTGGTTTATTATGCTTTGCTTTTGGATTCCCATCGTTCTTCTGCCTTTGGGCCCTGAGGAACCGACACAGGCTGCTTGACCAGCTCTTTTATTGCCCAAGGTGGGGCTTCAGATCCTGCCCTTGGATGGAAACCCCCACAAGTCCTTCGCCATGCTCTGTCACCCAACCGGCGCCTCCTTCTTCACCTGCTCCTACGATGGCAAATATATCTTCACCGCAGGCGGAGTCGACTGCACCCTCCTCTCATGGGAGACTAACCTGAAGTGAGCCCAAGCCCCGTACTCAAGCTAAAGCCTGTCTGTATGTGTACAGATTCCCTGGCCAGGATGGAAAATAAATGCAACCTCAAGCAGGAAATTCCTGGCGGTTTCTTTTTCCATGGTTGGTTATAAATTATCCCAATGACAACAATGACTGAGTTCATGACTCATCAAAGGTGTGCGAACAGGCTGGAAATGGGCTAATTGTAAGTCGTGACCTAGCTGGCCCTCTCAGTCAGTGTATAAGGCTGCTTTACTTCTCTTCACGGTGTATTTCAGTGCGTTGGAGGCTGTGGCATCACTTGGAGGCCAGGGAATTGAGCCTTTCTACGGGCTGCTGGAAGGAGGGAGAGACGGGAAATTCTACAAGGTGGGAACTTCGTTCTCTCTGCCTAATCACTATTCACGTCATTGCCTTTATCAGTATAACATCAGTGTAAATGATTTAATGCATAACAAAGTCTTTAAGAAATACACAGAAGGGCAGTAAATACTCAACTCTGTGCCAATTACCACGTTTTCCTTGGATGTAGAAAGGAAGATTATTTGTACGAGTGTTTTTAAAATATTTATGCTCGGCATGCAAAAAAAAAAAAAAAAAGCCTGCCATTGTAAATGAAGATTATACTGTATGTAGGGGCAGATTTTCTTGAATGGGTAGAATATGGTTCAAGTCATACAGTAGGTAGATGATTTTAGCTGTGGCCAATGGGACGAGCTATCGCACATGAGACACAACCTCCATCAAACTGCATTTATGGCCAGACCACAATTTAACTTTAACCAGAAGTTAAAGCACCGGTTTGTCCTTCCGTAAGTAACATTGGCCTTGTTATGTTTACGTTTCTTAGGAAATGGAGGATTACTTCTATCACTGTCAGCTGCGCAGTCAGGTTGTAGACACTATGCAGCCCCGGCAGCTGTCCACAGCAATCCGTCTGGCAGAGGTACCCTTCATGATGCGAGCTTTGGGCTTCTTTCCCACAGAGCAGGAGGTAATGGGAGGGGGGGGAGACACAGTTGATCTCAGCCCTTCTGGGGGTGAGAGGAGTATGGCTAACCATTCCCACTCTAAACCTTGCCAGCTTGAGGACATGCACAATGAAGTCAAGTTCAGCCGCTATGCTGAGACGGGGAAGTACGTGACGGATGTGAGCCTGGAGGAGTTCATCAAGCTGTACGTCAACCACAGGCCAGCATTTGAGGTTTACATGCCTGAGATGGAGCGCTTATTCGAGCTCCTGGGCTGCCCGAATGAAAAGGGAGAGCAGTGCTTGAACAGGGAGGAACTCCTGGACGTTCTACAGGCAAGAGGTGTGACTCTATCATTCACATATTCAAAAAGAACGAATGATTCACACAAGTAAAACAAGAGCTAGCAGCAAGCCCCGCCCCCAAAACACCGTTATGTCACATAATTATAACTGATCTGCAGATTAAGGTGGCTCATGCGCTGGAGCATAGCACTGAGGTTTTGCGTGTTGTTGTGCTGTTACATGGTAAGGGGAACACATGACGGAAGAGGAGCTGGCAGAGTCCTTCATCACATTACTGGGGTTAAATACAGGTGGAGGATCTTGTCAGGATATTGGTAAGTTCAGATCTTAGGGATGTTTTGATATGGAAGGAAAAGTGCATTGTATTATACATTTTATTAATGCAAGTTTTACATTGAGTGAGATCCAAGGACCCCACATGAGCATGGAACAGTTATAAAATCTGTGCAGCAATAAGGAGAGTGCACATGTGTACATGTGATGGCACACTGAGCATAAATTATGGGGGGTGGGACCCCTTAAATGGGTGGAAACCTCAGCCCTAGGCTCAGCCCAAAGTTATGTCCTTGCGCGTGGGTCCAGCAGTGCTTGACATATGCGCTTTGCGGCCTGCGTGTGGGATGCAGGCACAGAGGCCCTGGTGGAGCACACAGTCCCGGTGGAGATCACAGAGGCCACGCTGATAGGGGACATCCTGGGCTTCAGCCACCCTCGCAGAGAGCCTGTGTGCTCCAGAAGGGAACAGCCGCTCACCGGGGCCCCGATTTCACGGCCAGAGGTGTGAATCGCTTGCCACCAGCTCGGCGGTGCCACCCCGCAGGGATGTGAACTCGACTTCCGTAGGCCTGGCTGGATTTGCCACATTTGACACTGCGTTGACACCTCCATGATGAACTGTTCCGTACAACTGCCCTCCACTTTCATCTTTTGCCTGTCATCCTTTGTGCCTGTATTATTACATTTTATTTACACATTTTATTATTTTTAAAAGGATTTCCCCCCCAATACTTTAATTTTTCACCCAAAGTACATTTAGAATAATTCTACTTACTTACTTACTAATGTGTTTTCTACCAACACAATAAAAAATATTTTGTGTTTTTCCTATCTGTGTGTATTATTGGAAAAAGTTCAAAATAAAAAGAAACTGTTCAAATTATATATTGTCTCAATTATTATTTTTTAAATTATTTGTCCAAATAAAATACATTTAAAAATCAATTTCCCTTTAGTATCGTTGAATAAATGTATTACGTTTTTAAAACCCATCTTCCCTATTCCGGCCGAGCAGCCCCGCGTCTACGTGCCGGTGTACGACGCGAAGTTCCGGGTGAAGTTTTTTTTTCTTCCAGCGACAACAATGCAACTCCGGAGGCCCTTTTGTTCTGCTTGCTTTTTCGCACTTATCGTCGCACAAAGTGCGATAAAGCCCGTCCGCCTCGCCTCGCTTCTCGGCGCCGCGCTGCGCTGAGCTCCGCTCCGCTCCGGCCGTGCAGCTGTGAGCTCCTCTCTGCGCTGCAGTCGGCGCAGGCGCGCTCCCCGCTTTCAAAGCTCTTACATTGAATGTTTGCATTGTGTCTGAACTGCCGGCGAGCTTTAGAAAAAAATATATATATATTTAAGGAGCAGCAGCGATGTCGGGCAGGTCGGTCCGCGCGGAGACCCGGAGTAGAGCGAAAGATGACATCAAGCGGGTTATGGCCGCTATTGAGAAAGTACGAAAATGGTAAGTTTGTCTGGGGAAGGAGAGGGAAAAAAGCCCTTATTCGTTATCTAATACGAGAAAGCCAGATCGTGGGGGAGGAGAGAGGACGAGAAGAAAGAATTAAATGAAAGCGGGGTCATCTTGAATTCAATCCGTTCGGCTTGTTCCGCCTGGCTCAGGTGTGCTTCGGCGCCCTCGCGCCCGGTATCGCACACCGGGCAGATTACAAACAGCACTCGTGTCGATTTTTTAAAATGATTTTTTTTCCCATTAATGTGGGTTGAACCCAGAAGCCATTTCGTTGCAGTCACATGAAGCCTTTGCTGTTTGCAGCCCGCTGTAATGCCGGGTGGAGGGAGTCGCGTTGTGTGGAGTGCATGGGGGGAGACACACAAATCATAACAATAATTTCCACCTTGTAACTATATGACGACGGCGCTCTAGAGTCGCAATAGTTTTTATACGGTCTCGGGGTTTTAAATTTAGCGCTTAGAGTCGCTCTTTAGTCCGAATTGAAAAAGCGTGCTGTGGGGGCTGGGAGGGGGAGGCAGTGCATGGCCGAACACGCAATATGACTCAGACTTTGAAATCTACCGAAGATTACATTGTTTCATCGCAATCGACTGCATGAAGATGCCATCGTTATATTTTTAAATGTATATTTAAGCATATTGGATGTTAGTGGGACACCGATGAAGGATTACTGGAATAAGATCGTCGCGAATTATTCGGGCGATAGCGATCACGGATGGATCGGAATATCGACTTAAATGTCGAGTTAAAAATATTTTTTTGTGAGCTTATAAACATTTTAAGAACGTTTTGGTTCGCCGAATTATTTCTGTTTGGGCCTAGGCTCGGATGTGAAACCGAGTATTTTAACATATTATTTAATTATTTGCCGATGTTTTACTGCAATGTTAACTTTAAATTCAGTCTGCGACCCGAGTCGACGGACGCATATTACAACCAAAATATAGGAATATGTTCTTATAAGTCATAAGTGTTTTCATATCAAGCACTGCATAACAACGCAGACCCGAATCTAATAGCGAACCAAATTTTAAGACACACAATAACGCTATTTTATTTTGGTTTTGCGAAAATAAAAAAGATTTTTTTTTTTAAATTTAATTACTTCTTCGCTCAGTCCACTCTAAAAGGACGATTTTGAAGTCTGGAATTGCATTTCATGCATAAGCAAATTAGATTTTGATGGACTTTTTTTGCTGACCAAATGCTACTGACATTAAACAACTCTTGGGGGCTTGTTGATCACAATCCCCGCTCATCAGTACTCCAGGCCCCCCCCCCCCAGACCATCTTTGTCATGGGTACCAAGCTGTACCATTTCTGAGAACAGCACCACCCTGGGGATCCCTTTTGTGCCCAACTGCAGCAGCTAAATTGGAGAGCTGCCCAGGGATGACAATGGCGTACCATCGGGTCTTTTCCCCGTCTAGACTGGCTGGCTGGTGAGCCAGACACTGCCTGTGTATCACTGCGAGGGGTCTGTAAGGGTCCCCTCTACGCCCCTATACAGCTTTGTCAGTGTTACACCAAAAGGTTCAGTGCATCATGTTTGCTACGCCGAGTTATAGATCTGACCTTGGGGGTACCAAGACCTCTTTGTTTGTTGAGTGACTTGAATGCTGGGGAAAATAAATGTAAACATATTTCAAATGTGAGGAAAAGAGGTTCCCCTTACTTTACAAGGAAGAGAGCAGTTTCTTGAACCTTGCTTGAATCGTACTGATTGGGGTTGTTGCTATGCAGGGAGAAAAAGTGGGTGACAGTCGGTGACACGTCGCTCCGGATCTACAAGTGGGTCCCCGTGACCGAGCCCAAGACTGATGATGTAAGTTTGGACGTGCTGGACTCCGCAGCAGAAGTTCTTAAAGTAACCTCTTCATTCAAATGCCATGGATAGGTTTTATAACATTTTTGCAGTTTGGTTTCTTTTGCTTTGCTAAACAACTCTGTTACCCTACTGCCCCATAATTAAATGTAATTTAAGTTTTAAAATTGACATTTGAGTCCACATCACAGCCCTGCCGAGGAATAATTCCACACTCACGTTTTGTTAATTTTCAGGCATCATCACTCAGGGCAACAGTGTATTTTTAGTACATCCCCAGGTTAGTGGGGTTTGGGTGGACTAACATGAATGGTATTTCTGATAACGGATACAGGCTGACCTAGGACGTTGCCAGGAATATGCAGTGAAATAGGAAGTACTTCATTATTATAAACGCCATTGTTAGCTCACTAAGTTTTGGAAATGCTAATGACAAGGGTGACTAAACAAAAAAAAAACGCCTGATGGTCAATAAAAGGCTCACACTTCGTGTTTATGGTGTTTCCTGCCGAGTGTTCCTCGACACACACTGTCAAAGTGTAACACGTGTCAGTCTGACTAGGAGTCAAACTCACGTCACCACTTTGGCGTATCTGCTAAGCATGAGTGTTGCCCCGCTGGGCAAAGGATGCCCCAGTGTATCCAGGGAATGCGGTTGCTGTGGTAACGGATTTGTGCAGGTCTCTGTGAGCACCGCTTCATTAAACTTACTGTTTTACAGAAGAGCAAAAACAAGAAGAAGGGTAAAGATGAAAAGTGTGGGTCAGAGGTCACAACCCCTGAGAATAGCTCCTCCCCCGGAATGATGGATATGCATGGTAAGACCCAGTGTTAGTATGCCCTATGTTATATACATGACCATATACACCCAAAGGCATGGCCCATGTTTATGAAGCTGAGTAAGGTGCTCAGCCAGTATACCCCCTATTGCCACATTCGCATCCGTAGCTTGTTTTTGCTATTGTGCAATTAGGAGTTTTGTCAATTGAGGCCTGGGGGGTCTGTGGTCCTGCCCCTGCATTCAAACATACTGCGCTTTTCCACTAGCTTACAGGAACCAGGCCGTACCCAACTGGAAGCGACACTAGTCACAGCCCGATTCCAGCTCACTTAGATTTTCCACTGCAGAAATGTAAACCCGGTAAAGGCGTTGCTGGATTCGGAAAGCGACAGTAACGTAAAACCGAAGAGATACTTATTGACTGTGCGCAAGGTGTACATAATGATTTACTAGGTGCTAATTTCTGCTAGCATGTCTGTAAGAATCACTGTTATGTTAGCTACAAGCGCTAGTGGAATTAGCATTAGCTTGCTTTACGAATATTCTGTTCAGCTCTTCTCTAGTACTTTAAGTAGGAGGTTGGAAATTTTCAGAATCTGAGTTATCGGGAATGCATCAGTAACTGTGCAATGCTACTAATAATGAATAATATACTGAAAATTCCCTTTTTTTTCTTTAGATAATCCATACATATTGATGCAGAATAGCGGTATATTTGTGCATTTCGACCAATCGCATCGTGGTGTCTCGGCCAGCTCGATAGCAGGGCCATGTCACTGAGGGTCGGATACGGCTCTCATACATTACTGTGGAAAACCTGCTCTTTGCGGTGCAGTTCGGTTCTTGGTGGTCGTGGAAAAGCACCAATAAATGCTTCGGCGAGTTCTACATCTGAGGCCTTGATGTTGGGTTTCCCTCAGATGACAACAGCAACCAGAGCTCCATCGCAGACTCGTCCCCCGTGAAGCAGGAGACGAGCAGCAATGCCAGTCCCACCCCGGAGCTGGCTGCTGTCTCTCAGAGCGACAGCAATGAGGCCAAGAGTGACCAGAGCCAGTCCCCCGACAAGGAGCCCATGGGCCCCGATGCAAAGTCTGAGCAGAGGCTGCAGCAGTCCAAGCAAGGTAGGCTGACCCAACAGCGTGCACCACTCATGCTCTTTAATAACAGCTGCCAGGTGCTTTTTTAACATCCAAACTGACTTTGCTTCAAGTTAAAGAGCAGAATAGTCAATTACTTGGCTCAAGATGCCTCGTTAAGCATGTAGCTTATCTAAAGTCCTCGTTGATAGTGGCTACGTGTCGCAGTACGGATTAGAACTGTCGAGGAACTTTAGTAATCCGAGGGATCTGTCGAGCAACGTGTCGATGCGTTCTGGGTGTTTCTGTGTGATAGCTCATTGCCGGCATGTGGTGGGGAGGGGGGGCCTGGTGTCGTGGGGTTCCCTGAGAAAGTGTCCCTCATCTCAACCTTTCCTATTCAACCTCTTTCATATTCAAAACCATTTCAATTATTTGTGGAAGACATTTTGTAAAAAAAAAAAAAAAAGTTTAGGAAGGAAACTGGCAAGCACAGTTAAAAACACCAGTTCTGCTGATAAGGTAAAATTCACTTCATGGACTCTGGAATTGGCAAGCTTGTTAGCGGAATTATTTGCACCATCTTTCTGCATCTTGGCTGCAAACGGTTGCATATTTTTCAGAAGTCAACAGCCTCTGCCGCAAAGACTTTGTATAGCAGACTTGCTGCTCCCGGGTACTGTCTGAACCATCTGACAGTTGTGTATCATCCAGAATCCATCCGGATGCACTGTTGGCTGTGTTTCCTAATTCCTTACATATTTTACTCTGTTTGGCTGGATCTGCCTCATGATGTTATCATCAACATTTTCACAATATTTCATTAGATTCCCAAGGAGAACTTCAAAATGGTTATTATCATTTGGACGTGGTCCAAACACGGCTATTGAAGCTTAAACTAGGGCATTATTAATGATTCTGTTTTACAGGTGACTGTTGACAGAAACAGGACAGGCAGAATGTTCATAAAACAATGACTTGAAATGGGTTTCCTCTAATTTATCCCAGTTCGGCATTAAAAAAGTGAAAGTCCTAAACATTCCCGGGAGGTAGCGTGCTGTAGTATTTTTAGATAAGGATCTTTGTCTTGGACCTGGACCACATAACCAGTAAAGGGGTGCATTACGGACAGGTCTGCCTGGGAAACGCTTCTGTTCCAGCCCAAATTGACCTTTTGTAGAAGGGCTTTTGTCCACCATCTGTCTGGAGGAATTCATAAACCCCACTAGATGGGGATAGAATAGCAGTTTGGGTGCTTTTCATGCTCAGTCTACATTGTTCTAGCGGTTATATATTTTTAATTAAATGATCACAACTTAAATGACCACTGCTGAATCTTTGTGAAGAACAGCCATGCTGTCGCCTAATGCCATTAGAAACCAGATACACTCCAAAATCCTGTGCTTTTGACATCATTGGGCATTTTGGTGTGAATTAATTTCATTTGTGTAATTAATGATATTTATGTAAAAGTGTGTTTTCCATCCATCCATCCATCCATCCATCAATTTTTCAAACCGCTTATCCAACTGGGTCGCGGGGGGTCCGGAGCCTATCCCGGAAGCAATGGGCACAAGGCAGGGAACAACCCAGGATGGGGGGCCAGCCCATCGCAGTGTGTTTTCCATGTCATCTTTTTTTTGACAGTACACATTTGCTATTTATTTTGCATTTTCACTAAAGTCCTCAATTTCCCATGATCCTTTGGTCTTAACCAATGAGGAAGGTGGGTTTTGATGCTGAAATGCTCCTTTGGAGTTGTAGGAGCGTAATACAAATCCATAGATTCATTTCTGTGGCTACAGAACGAAAAATAGATAGTAGAAATAATTACCTTACCTAGATATCACAGGTTAAACTATTAGCATGTTACATTACTTCCGGAGTATGTACCACATGTCGATTTTTAACAAGGTTATTGCTCAAAATCAGAACCATTTTGTAAAGTACTGCTGTGGAACAGATTTCAGCCTTTCCTGTAATGTATATAGGGATGTATAGGGTTTCTCCTGAAGGTTTTCTCGGTCTCTGAGGGTTTGGTGGATTTATTCACTCGCATATCAGCAATTGCTTAGTGTCCTTTTTGGGTGGGGAAGAGGGTCTAATGGAGAATTTGTTGGCTTGCAGGCAAGAACCATCCCACCACAGAGTCTATGCTCAACACAGGCAAGAAAGATGGCCGGTCCTCTGGGGAGAAGGAGCCATCCTTGGAGTCTGCCAAAATCACTCAGGTACCAGCTATTGGCCCTTCATTTTGCCAGCAGGCACTGCCCTAAGGTAGCCGAATGCTGCCCCTGGGTATTCTCTCTTCTGTGCTTATGACAGGCTCCAAACTCTCCTGTGTATTCTGTGTGTGGTTTGTTCAGGCTCTTTTGCATTTGACTGGGGTGCTGGGATATGATGCTCTCTGGTTAGCAGGCTGCCGAGAGATCTCTAGCAACCTTTGATGCTGAGATTGATCACTTGAGAACTTGTTAATTACAGCAATCTAAACTACAAATGAAGATTGGAAAACTAAACTCAGCAAAAAAAGAAACGTCCCTTTTTCAGGACTGTGTATTTCAACAATAATGTTGTAAAAATCCAATTAACTTTACAGATCTTCATTGTAAAGGGTTTAAACAATGTTTTCCATGCATGTTCAATTAACCATAATCAATTAATT
>JAODJX010000042.1:36064551-36075495 GCA_026776945.1 Isichthys henryi
GGCACTAACACTAAATATTTTGCATCTATTCAATTAATTCTTGTAATTTTTTTTTTTTTTTTTTTTTTTTTTTTGCTAAAAACCAGAGCTATGATTAATATAGATTGGGGCCTTAATGTCTGTGTTTGGGTGTTTGGTTGCCTCTGTGTTAGCTGAGCCAGAATTGAGTCAGCGTGTCAGGTTTCGCTGATTGGTGACCCCAGAGCAGATGGTGCAATGCTGTCATTTGGTTTCCCAGACAGGGCTGAAAAATTGACCAGGGGCTCCCATTTAACTTGTCAACTTACGGTAATCTGCATCTCTATTTTTGTCTTGTAATGTTTCCTATGAGTTCTAGATGTGTTTTAGAGTCATTGTATTTTTACCTATTAATTATATGGGGGCAGCACAGGGGTGCAATGGTTGGCACAGTTACCTCACACCTCTGGGTCCTGGTTTAGAGTTTCTGTCCTGGCTCTGTGCATGTGGAGTTTGCATGTTCTCTCCATGTCTTAATGGGAGTTCCTCCAAATTCTGTTGTTCCCCCCCCATCCCGAGAGAGAGAGAGAAGGCACCCCATCCTGGGTTATTGTCTGCTGTGTCCCCATAAGCTCTAGGCCCTGCGTAGGACAAATAGGTAGACAAAATGAATGGATAGATATTAGGGGTGGGACTAAAATTATTATCATGGTATTTTTCACTTTTTGCCTGATGATGGTATAATAGTAACATTTTTTCAAGTTTTGGGAGGAGCAGCATGTCCTCTCCTTTTACGTAAATAAACAAATATATAATGATTACACTTTAATTTCTATTACAGTTGGGTATGGGTGGTCTTATTTCGAAAAGATATATAGTGCTGTCACTATCGATTTATATTAATAATTGAATAATCTACCAATTTACATTCCAGGGTGTGCACTCAGTAACACTTACCGTCAATATAGGCACTCCTGTTCACTTAAGTGAACAGTATAAGAAAGTCGACGGATCTGCTGAAAAGGCACCAACACACAGGGTGAACATGCCAACTTCACACAGAAAAAGCGGTGGTATGTAGCGACAGCGTTGCCAGGTGCTCCACTGTACCGCTAGGTTTGTACGATGCGCAGTGTTAATTTCATGCACATGCCATCATCACATTGCAAGGACTACGATAGTCTGCTGGGCTCAAACCATCAATTAGTTGCACTGGAACATTTACTTACAAACTTGGCAAACTTTGCAATTTTAATTCTGGTTCCTTTTCAGTATTATCTAGTATATGTTTAAAAAATCAGTCGAGTTTACTGCCACTGCTTTTGCGTGAGCACTGCATGCGATCTCCGATACAACCTTTTCATTTTTGTTCTTTTTGTTGAACTGATTCATAGGCTGTGTGGTGCATTTGTGAGAAATTAAGCAATGAGTAAAGAAGAAGAACTGGTTATGAAAAGCCATTTGTATTCCTCTATTTGGAAATATGTGGTGATATTCAAGTTCTGCTTTGCAATACTGACAGACAACTGTACTCTCATTCACTTCAATGTCAAGTGCTGTCATATAAATGATGATACTGTTTATTTGGGCCCTCAACCTGCATGTGCCATCTACCTTCTGAGAAGGAAAATTTTAATCAATGCTTTTTAATAATCGAGTTTAGTCGAGTAATCGTGACGGCTCTTAAAAGATATAGAAAGTGACATAGGTAATGTTCTCTCACATTTGTTTAATAATTTTCGGAGTATTAATACCATGGGAATGAATAGCAGCTTCAGCCAAAAACGGTGCTTTTCACTGTTCATTTCAAATAAAACGCAGCTTTGGTCAGCTGGCTGGAGTGAGATTTTCAATTTGAGGCAAGTCTGCTGATTTTAGGTTTACAATGATATGTATTTGCTGTAAGATTTCTTGTGTGAGCTTGAGTCTGAAAGCGTGTCATGCCTGATGTGTAAGAGTTGGCAACCCTGAAAACTTATTTGTTTCACCTGAGTTAATTTGTATTATATATATAAAAGGATCATTGTACAGTTGTTAAAAAAAAAATAAAAAATTAAACTGAGGAACATGAAATAACCAGTAAACTACGTCTATCCGATATCTTATGGAATACATGCTGCATTTGAAAATTTTTCAACTGTATGATTTCAGGACAGAGCAGCTACTCTGTTAGCAACATTATGGCTTTTTAGTTGAGGGTATTAGTGTTAATAACAGCAAGAAATCTAATGGCACATTAGCGCAAACAAAGGGACCGCATAAAAGAGTATGTCTTGGTAGGTGATTAAGAGTTTGACGTTCATAGGCATGGGAAATGGGCGGTTCTAGTGTTCACTGGCCAGTTGTCTTTTACCACGCATCTTGCATGAAGTCAGTGGTGCATATGTATGCTGATTTAGCGAATGTTAATTTGTTAATCTGGTTACGTAAATATAGTAATTATTTTGTTTCATGTGTATAACTACACAAAATCTGTGAGTTTAATTTGCTATCGCAACATGGTGTTCGAGTGTTTAATAGAAAACTCTCACAATGCAGATAAACCGGTTACATATAGGGGCCATACTTTTAGTGCGTACGGGGGGGGGTCTAAAAATTTGACTGAATTTTGCATACGTGTGCGTATCCTGGAGGGGGGGTGAATTAATTTGTGAAATTTCAAAATTAAGTGTTTCGTTCACGATACCTGGCTGGATTGCATTCCATACGTGTATATAACTCAAAATGCGACATGAGTTTTTTTTAAGACGATCGGTCTCTGTTTAAACAATATCTCATAAACGATCTTAAACAGGTTTGCAATACACCACGGACCTCCGAAATATCTGGTTTAAAAGGCGCTGTAACATTATGGAAATAGCGACCCATTTCGTTTTATTTGAAAGTGATTTTATTATAGCAAATCTTATGACATCATTCTTTTGTTATCCCTAAAGTTAACAGGAACGTTTGTAGCTCTAAAAAGCAGTGCATAAGTCGACTGACGATCGCCCAAGCGTACGTGTGCGTACGGCGGGGGGGGGCGGGGGGTCCAAAAAAATCGATAAAATGTGCGTACGTACTAAAAGTATAGCCCCATACTATATAAGGACTACGCAGATTACAACTGAAGCTTTGAAAAAAATAAAATGCTTTATTTATTATAATTGGGCTGTTGTAAAATTAGACCGACTTCTTGGGGTGTTAACAGTATGGTGATTGTGTATAGTATAGTGACCATTGTGTATAGTATAGTGACCATATGGATTTGCACATCGATAATGACTCTGACACTGGTGTCCCGCCCACCCCTAACAGATATACTTTATTTTTTCCCTCAAAGTATCTTACCCAGCTAACATACTTTAAAAAAATCAGGCTTTGAACATTCTAAATGCTGTGTGTAACAGGCCTGAGGCATGGGTGCATTTGGGTTTGGTCATCTTGCACTTCCTCTTTTAAAAATTCTACATATCAGGTTCCCTGTACTGCCAGAGCTGATTGTTTTGCAGTTTTACAGTTATACTGGTGAAAAAGAACTGTGTCCTGAATATTTAACCAACCCTTTTAAAATGGTTTTTTTTTTTCTTCAGGCATGTTCTGAGATGTTCTAGTTTATAAGAGGGCAACAGTTTGTGTGAGAGTGACTTGGCCCTGGGCTCTGGATTAGTCAAGGAAAGAGCACAGCAGTGAAGATATTTCCCTTTTAACCATTCCGTAACTGAATTAATCTGTCCATCTAGTCATTACACACTTAAACATGAAGGCAGAGGAAGAGAAAGTTCTCCTAAAATTAATATCTTATTTTTATGCAGTTTAGGGTTGTATTTTAGAGTTTTTTTGTTAAGGTGCAGAATACATTGCTGTAAAAGTTGTCACCTGAAATCATTTTCAGAGCTAGATTCTGAGAGATCTTTGAAATGCAGATGTCCTGGCCCGGCCGCAGGCCTTCATACGTAACTGCACATGGAATTTATGTGGGCTGACACGGAATGTGTAAACAACGCTTCCAGGCTAGCTTGCTCATTGGTCCTGCCAAAACAGCACAGTGGGAAATGGAACCCGCGGCATCTGTCCAGGAACTTCATACAGGACATAAATCAGGACAGAATCCATTCTTCAGCAACCTGTCTTTGTTTCTTTCTTTCTTTCCTATCCTCTTGTACTCTTTCTCCATTGTTTTCTTTTCTTGTACACTTTCTGCCCTTGACCCCCTTAACTTTTACTGAGAGATTAGGGTGTTTGGTCTGTATAACTTATCATTGTCCTGTTGTTGATCTGCCATGTTTTTCTGTTTCTAGCATTACAGCTGTACTGTACTATTCCTATTAGCTGTTGCTAGTTGTGGGTGCAATTTATGCTTGAAAAGGGAACTTTTGCAATGCTTTTATTTCTCTTAAGTGTTATCACAATTCTCTTACAGTGGAAAGTTAGTGTCTCCAAAGTGGAAGAACTTCAAGGGCCTGAAGTTGCAGTGGAGAGACAAGATTCGCCTGAACAACGCCATCTGGAGGGCTTGGTACATGCAGTGTAAGGGGCCGTCTGTTAATATATAGCATAATGCTACCCACAACCTTTCACTTCAGTTGGAGTCATTTAATTTAATTGGATCTTTTCTCCTCCACCTGTCAGATGTATAGCATGGAATTTGTCAAAGCTGGATGTATTAAATATGCTGCTTAAATAAGCAGTGTATAATAGGGCAGTATGAATTGCTGATTTTGGTCAATATTTGCCACATAACAATTTAGTTTCCCAGCTAATGAAATGGCAAGAATTTATAAACTGGAACAGGTCTAAACAGTTGCTTTTAACTTGTGCCTTATCCGATTGTGTAGTATTACACAAGTTCTGGGGGGTGTTCCACAGAGCACATTTCTTCATTAGCCAGATACCTTAAGCCAAATGTAGGAATTGTCCATAAAGAATGGCACTCACTTCTCCTATTGGGCAGTTTTGCTTAAGGTAACTGTGACATTCTGCTTTATGAAATCCCCCCCCAGCCACCCCCGCTCAGTTTACTTTTGAATTCTTCTGTGTTGCAGTACTAAGTCACTTGGTTATTTTATTTTAGTAATCGTGGGGTGGTGGTATGTGAAGCTTTTCCATCCCATATGACAATGCAAATTGATTCTGTGATGTAATGAAAACAAGATGTTCGCCCCCACACAGATGTAGAGAGGAGGGAGAATCCAGTGTGCCATTTTGTGACTCCTCTGGATGGAACCATGACCTCTGAGGCTTACCGTCCAGCTGAGGTAAGCAATGCAGCCTCCTCCCCCCCCCCACAAAGACACACATCCCCAGGTGTTGTGCTGCCCCATGGTGTGCCCCCTGACTATAACCACATATCTTCTCTTGCCCTTCCTTGGCCTTCTGTCCGCAGTCTGTATCCACAGAGGGAAAGTACTGGAAGAGAAGAATTGAGATTGTCATCCGAGAGTATCACAAGTGGAGGACATACTTCAAGAAAAGGGTGATTTTTTTTTTTTTTTTAAACATCCCTGGGGCAAATCTTATGTTCCTCTCATTGAAGTGCTTTTTTATGTTGGTGTACAGTTTATAACATTGTAATTCATTAGTTTACAACTGTTCTCGGTTGTAAACTCTGTTTCCTAATTTATTTTTTGTTTATATATTGTTTCTGAAATATCTCTTAGTTTCTTGGTGAAGTTGATGTGCCTGTTTTATGTGGCATCTTTGAATGTACATGTGTTAAGGAGCTTTTCATTGTAAGAATCAGTCAAACATTATCATCTTAGCCATATTTGTCATTGTCACAGTTGCAGAAACATAAGGATGATGATCTTTCAAGTCTGCTGAAGGTTGGTGCCTCTCCTTTCATATTGTTCTTTGTGCATAAAGGCTGTGAATGTTTGAAATGGCTTGAAGGACGAAAAGCCTTCATTTGTTTTCACTGTCAGTTAGGTCCTTTTTTTGTCTGAATCTATCCATGTGACGTATTTGCAGTGTGTTAAATATAAACATGATGAGGGATGCGTTGAAAATGCATGGAGACTAAGATGTGCTTGCGCCTCTTACTGGGAAGTGGACTGGATTTAAACAAAGTTTGCCTCTCAGTTGGGAATTCTTGATATGGCTTCTGTATGAAGGCTTAATGTGCTTCTGATGAATTTCTCTGGTTGTTGCAAGAAGCGCTGTGAATTTAATGCAGCAGGACATGGTGTAGGCCAAAGGCAGCAGGCTATTTAGTCATGTTTTAACTAGGTACGCTTAGCCAGATTAGACTGGAAACCTAGTGCTCCTTTACCACAGGTTCAGATAATTGCAGCTCTCTTGACTTGATGTGCTGTAACGTTTTGCTGTTGTCTTCTGCTGTCCTGCATGTTCCTTGAACCGACTGGCCTGCTTGTGCACTTTGACCATCCAAGGGAGCAGAAGAGCCGTACTCCTTGTTCGGGGGCATCTTTCCAGACACACTGCGTGTCTCCCTTTGCCAGGATGAGGAAGTGGGAGTTCGCCACTCCGGCCGTAAGAGCCGCGACACGCCGGAGCCCATGGAGATGGACCTGCTTATTGACATGGATGTGCTTATGTCGGAGTTTTCCGACACGCTCTTCTCCACACTGGCTTCCCATCAGTCCCTTGGCTTGCCAAACTCCAGGGAGATCGGTGAGGCCCCATATCGACTCCACTCCCTCAGCATATGGGCAGTAACCCCTTCGTCTTCACACGGTGCTTCGGTCCCTCCCATTCCGTGTGCCCACCTGTCCCCAGCATGAGCCATGGTGTGACGCAGGTGCCGATGACATGAATCGCAGTAAAATTAGTCATTCTCACCATTTGATGATTCCTTGAACTGTGACGGGTTTGAGGGGAAATATTGAGTCTGACTTTTGTCTCACCGTTGCTGTGTTACACAGACACTAAAGTAGTTTTTTATTGCCTCGATTTTGAAGACTTAAGTAGTAAAGGTTAGAGGTTTTTGTCTTGTGGGTATTGAATGTCAACTCTTTTTGTGGACTGACACGACCTGTTTTCCCCTCCTACCTTGCAGCTCATGCCGCTAATGCGGACATGATCCAACCAGGCCTCAATCCCCTGCAGCCCAATGTGGATTTCATGGACTCCTTTGAGCATTATCCAGGTAAAGGTGCCACGCACAGGCATGCAGTGATATAACCAAGAAACCAAAGGTTTTAAATGGCATCAGGGGAGAATGCCAGCAAGTTGTTATAAGTGCACAGGAATTTGCTGTGTCATGATTCCTGTAAAATCTTGCATCATGCAAAGTTCGACTGAAATTACAGGGCTTAGGAGACAAGATATGGTTGATGCAGGCCACTCAGAACCTAGCCAGATGCATAAGCAAAGCTTAAATTATACTAAGATGTAGTCTAAATACATGCTTGGCCTTATGTTCCAGCAAGCGAGCTTTCTTTAATTTATTCAGCCTTATTACTGCTGAATCCTTTGATAGAGTAGCAGTTATATGTATGTGTCCCTGTCTTTTGCAGACTTGTTTCAGCGCCCCTTCAATGCCCCCATCACTACGCCGGTGCCCCCAATGTCAGCTAGCAGCTCGCACACTCAGCCCAACATGACATCTGAACAGGTGAGAGGCAGGCTGACATCTCAACTTCGACTCCCTTTGCCGTGCTGTGAGAATAATGAAACTCCCACACTGTATGTGTCGATTCACCATGCACTACTGGTTGCTGCCTGAATGGTTCCCTGTGAGAAATATCAGACATTGTTAGCTGCTAGCAAGCAGACATTTTGCTTCTGCACAATCGCAGATGCTATGTTACTTAAGCAGGGTAATATCAAGGAGAAGGTGCACGAAATGTTATTTTAGAGATGAGACATTGTGGGGTAGCGTGCTAACTTGCCTAGCATGGGCTTCTGTCAGCGTAACTGAGATGGGCAATTGTTCTCCTTCAGGCTTCCTTGCTGCCGTCCATCGACCTTACAGCAGGGCTGCCCTCAGTCAGTTTGGACCCTCGGGCCATCTCTCCAGACCCTGTCTCAATTGTCCCAACTAGGCCCAGTCACAGCCGTGCAAGTGACACTGTCTCCACCTACGCCCCGAGCTATGTACCCCTGTTGGCTGGACCCACTGCTGTGGGTTCTGCTTCAGTGGCTCCTGCTACCCCTGTGGTCCAGCCCCTGCTTCAGGCCACTACCTCAGTCCAAACTCCACTAGCCCCCCCCATTTTGGGTCAGGGCTCTGTGGTGCCACCCCTAGCGACCTTGAACACCCAGCAGTCTCCTTCAGTCATCACACACACGGCCGCCTCTAAAGTTACACCCAGCGATGCTGCCACCACCTTCAGCCAGGGTTCTGGGTTTCCCTCGCCTGTGGTGTCCTGTAGACACACGGCCACACTCTCCTCACCTGCCCTGCAGCCTCCTCAGACATTTGCCATGCCCAGGCCCATCCAGCCTGCTTTGCCGGTCAAGAAGCCAAGGCCAGTCAAGCCGATCGTTTCAGCCACTACCATCTCTTCACCCCATCTCATCTTAGGTGACATACCTTTTTTTATCATTCCTTTTCAGATAAAGTTTTCGGGCAATCTTATCCAGGAAGGGCCATTGGGTATGTGGGTACTGGGTACTAATTAGAGGACTGATTGGCTGAAGAGTCCTCATACCTGGGTTTGAACAGCTGACTTAAAGGTCATTCCAAAAACCTGCATACTCACTGATCCTTTGCAAGTAAAATTGCCCACCCCTGTCTTAAAGACATGTGTTTGAATACTTTCAAGTGATGAATTATAATATCCTTTAATGCGCAGTACATTTTCCCTATGAAGTCTTAGTCACTGGCAGGGTAGGATGGGAACTTTTGGGGTCAGTTTAAAGGATGGTGTGATAATTTGATAAATGAGGCTTTGAGTTCAACAGTGGACTGACTGAAGTCAATGTTTTAATTCAGCATCTGCACCACAAGGTGACAGTGTTGTAGGTAAATTTGTCATAGTGCCATATGATATAGTGCTCACAGAGTCTTGGTGATTGCTTAATTTATTCAAAATGTTGCAAACTTGTTGGTTTCATACCAAAGCTACATTGACAAGCAATGTTTAACATATCTACACATATCTTCCTTAGACTTTTCTTTTTAAGTATTGTTTTGATTGACTCGTTAATTTCTGTTCCTGCCATTTTACAATTAATTTCAGTTGCAGAATATGGCTCCCAAAGACATATTAAACACAAATGTTTGATGTTTTATGTTATTGCAAAAGAATTATCAATTAAAGCTTCCAATGATGCTTGTCAATGAGCTTTTTAACTCCGAACAACTCTTTTGGACCTGTAATTTGGGTCTCATTTTATTACTACTTATAAATGAATGTTGTACTTTTAATTAATGGTCATCTCTAATGTGATGTGTTTTTTTGTAAACAAATGAATAGAGCAATTTTTTGTTGTTGTAATAAAACCAATACATTTGCAGTATATTTACTGAATTAAGCCTAGGCGTCCCTAGGCTTTCTGTGAGCACTGTATTCCTTGTTCTAGATTGCCTGGCTGACAGCCCCTGGCATCTACGACTATGAATGTGTTGCCTTGCCAAAAGTCCCCTTGACTCCGCACCAGAGCTTAACAAAGCACTAATTTAAGCATCACGGCTGTGATTTTCTTGCCATCTTTTGAACAGAATTTTGTGTACTTGGATGGTATAATTTCATATTAATTACCCTATTTAAAGTTACACTATCACAAGACTTACCGCATATTGGTTGCAAAATGTTATACTGCTTAAAACAGTCCCCTGATCTAAGTCAGTATTTATTTGATGTCACATTTGTGAGGGGTATAAACCATAATACTCCTTCACACTGATGGGAGATTATTCCTTTTCCCTCTGATCCCGTGTTTCAGCCCCTTTCCCCGGGCAAGCCAGCACCCTCATCGTCACACAGCCCTTAAAAGCCGAGGTGGTCCCCACGACTGGCCAAGTTGCCATTTCCTCATCTGCTGTCGGACGGGTAAACGCACCGTTTCGTGTTGGGCTTGTAGGTGATTCTTATTGCTTAACGGTCAAGCAGCTGGGTAAAGCTCAGAGGCTAGGTTACTGATCCGTGCTTCACCTTTAAAGTCTTGCTGTTCCTCACAATGTGAGTGACTGCCAGTTCTGTGTATCTCACACCCCTCCTCCTTTCATCATCCAGGCTGGTTTTCACATCCTGTCTCAGACGCAAAATCCCCCTCAGCTCATCGTTCCCAAAGAGGAAATGGGCCCCTCCTCATCAAACTGTAAAACTCAGACACCCCCAAGTAACACAGGTCAGATGGGAGTCTTGTCAGGATGGCGTTCTTGCATGGTCTTTATTAATTTTTGGACGATTGCTTTCTGCAAAGGTGATTCTGCGTAATTTAATGGTGAGACTGAATGCAGTTGATTTTCCTTTACCAAGTACGTTCAGTCCATTTTGGTTTCTTTCCTGTTGAGTGTTGGGTTGTAGGTGTGTGTGTGGTTGCTTGGTGACCATTCTGAAGATGAGTAATTACGTGTATATATGTGTGACCGTGTGAACTGACTCCTGTGTATTTTTCAGTAAGAGACAGGCGCTGTTCGGGGCAGGGATCTCCATGTGGGTCAGAGCAGGCTCCCAGCCCCCAGTCGCCCCACAACACTTGTAACAGTCTGGCTAAGAATGAGTCTAACCAGGTGATTTCATCCTGTTGCTTCCCACCCCCACGATTGAACAGGATTTTTTAAAATGTATTTTGATATATTTTTTAATTTACTTTTGCTATTGCCCTGTAGAACCGTCGAGTGAATCACATATCTGCTGAGCAAAAAAGGCGCTTTAATATCAACATAGGCTTCAAGACCCTCTGCGGTTTGGTTCCCACGTTGAAATCTCAGTCGAATTTGAAGCCGGTAAGAAAACATTGTAAATATCATTTGTAAAACTTTGTCACACTTCTGGGACCGGGGTTCGAGTCTCCATCTGAATCACATGTGTGCGGAGTTTGCATGTTCTCCCCATGTCGTCGTGGGGTTTCCTCCGGGTACTCCGGTTTCCCCCC
>JAODJX010000042.1:36075624-36086970 GCA_026776945.1 Isichthys henryi
GTGCCCATTGCTTCTGGGATAGGCTCCGGACCCCCCGCGACCCAGTCAGGATAAGCGGTTTGGAAAATGGATGGATGTACAACTTCATAACATAAACTCTCACATTGTTTGCAATATGAAATATTTTAGGTCACTATTTAAACGCATCCTCATACTGTTCTCCCTTTTGCGTAATAAAATACAGCATGTGTTAACGTGATCAAAGAAATAACATGTTATGACTTTTAAAAATTAATGCGATGTGTTAATGCGATAAATTTCCCAGCCCTAATGATAACGCATCTTTATTTAGCTGCCCACAGGACAGTGACGCTACAGGAACAACAAACAAGTTTTCTAACTTGTGGCATGAAATTAAACTATTAAATGATTGACATTAGACAGCAGACATAAGCTTACGTGTGTGAAGTAGCTTAAAAGTTTAAACATGACGTCATGCCATTTGGTTTAGGTTACGTCTAGCTATGTCCCTATATTTATACCGTGGTATTTTCCAAAGCAAAACTATTTATTCATTGATCTGAAGGGTGGATCCAAACAGTTTCTAGAATGTGCTTTTCATGTATTTGGGGGTCACTATATCGCCGCAATCTTTTGATTTGCACATTATTTCACTAGTGTCCTTGCTGGCTAGTTTCAGCTATTTTGGCTAGCTCAGTTTACAGAAGTCTGCCCCTAGTTAAGAAACATGGACCATTAGGCAAAACAAAAATGTGGGCACTCGAGTATGACGACTTCATGGTAACCTACAGAAGTCTTCAAAAATTCATGCATCGAAATATGATATATTTCTAATTTTATTCGAATAACAAAGTTTGTCCTTGCAGGCCTAGAAGACGAGCAGTTGCATAGTGTGCAACAAAATATTTTGGAAATATTTTGGAATGTTTGCCTGTTTGTTTACTGTAAATTTTAAATACTGTATCCCCAACACATGAATTAAATGCCAAAAAGTCGGCAAATTAAAACTTTAATCAAAAGTTTTTTGATAAAAATTTTTTATCAAAAATGTTCTACACCATTGTCGAATATGTTTTAAGTCTAAGATATCTGATTTAAAGTATGATATTAGTATTAGTTGGGAGTGTCGGATTCATATCTTTGGTTTCTTTGTGGTTTTCCGCTGTCCCTGTCGTACTTGCATGCTGAAGCAGATCAGCAATGCAGCAACATTACAGAAGACAGTGGAGTACATCGGCAAGCTCCAGCAGGAGAGGCTGCAGATACAGGAAGAAACCAGACGTCTCCGGGAGGAGATTGAAGAGCTTAACAGCTCCATCAAGTATGTGATGTCAGTGGGGTTTGGTCAGGGTGTTACACAATGGTAGCCCCAGCCAGGGTGTGAAAATGCTGTTTACTGGCTTGTCAGCAGTAACGTGCATCACTCCTTTGGGGGGAAAAAAGTTGTTCTGCTTCACAGCTGACAATGCACAATTGTTACAAACTCACAATAAAGATGAAATATAGAGAAGGAGTATTGTGATACTATGCAGTTGGGTGTATGACCTGGCAGGGATAAAATCCTGGAATACCCACTGGGTTTGATAGTGGGGCTGCAACTGTCAAATATGTTCAGATTTGAATATTCAATTTTTTTCTTCAAGTGGTTGGTTTTGCAAAGAATTACGTGGACATTTTGAAAATGCTCCCATTTTTCTGAGATTTTTGGGCACACTCGAGTAGTGCTAGAATCACCATCTTGATGTATGTTATTTGCAAGAAAAGCTGTACTGACTCCATGCTTTAGGAGAGTTGGATTGACAGCAAAGTTTGAACACCTGACAGTCTTTAAACTCACACTGCACACTGGGGCTGACTGCTCTGTGGAGTCAACCATTTCATTTAGTTTAAAAACAAAGTAATACCATATCTCACTTCTGCCACCCTGGTTATCAGTTAGAGGCGGGCAGTGGGCATCTATGGTTTCCATGTTCCATCTTTGTAGCTTCTCTGCACAAGAGATGCGTGAGATAAGTGTGACTGTCTCTCTGAAAAGCGCAGATTTGGAACGTCCACTACATGATATTAAGCAAATTTTTATCACATATTGCAAGATGTGAAATGGAATGATCATACCATTTTAAGTTTTTTGTATTGTGATATGAAACTGATATTCGTGTGTTGAACAACATCGAGAAAGATCGGAATGAACTGCGCACGAATTGTTATTCAAGAGTTATTCGAATGTGGGTTTTTCTTCTTGAATTTTTAATATTTGAATTTTTAAGTGTGATGTCTTATTACTTCATTTTTAAGCTCATGTCAGGAGCAGCTTCCTGCCACGGGTGTGCTCATAACTCGGCATCGCTTCGACCACATGCGGGAAAAGTTCGACGAGTATGTCAGAAGCAGAACCCTCCAGAACTGGAAATTCTGGATTGTATCCTTTTCTTTTCTGTAACCGTCTTACACCCACCAGTAACCAGATGTTGTGAGACATACAAATAAAATAAAAGGCTGTGTCCCATTTTTATCACAATCGCCCCCTATTTTACCTATGAACTTTTTGTCTTTCCTATGCTTATTTAGTATAAAGGTCCTAGTTCCTGTTGTGTGGTGTGAAAGCGACACAGACAAGTAGCTTGGAGCTATAAGGGTTACCAGTTGCCAGCTCAGGGACTTGTAAACCGGGACCACATTCCGGAATTTTGGTGTGAAAGCACCTGTCGTGAACGGCGCAATACTGAGATACCAATCCAGTGCAGCTGCAGTTCTGTGTTATACAGGACTGAAGGTCATTTCTGCAAATTGCGTGCTTTGACTTATTCACACCTAGGAGCTGATGTTTCTCACTTAGAGGGGAAGTGGTGGGGAAATGCATGAATCAGGTCTGTGCAGTCATTTCTAGATGCAAGTTTTGTTGCCCATTTCCCTGCTGCAAATTCATTACTGAGGGTTGAGAGCCTTGACCCATTTTCCTCCAGTTTAGCATCATCCTCAAGCCGCTTTTCGAGTCCTTCAACAGGACCGTGTCCACCACCAGCATGGACGAACTCTACCAAACCACCATGCAGTGGCTGGAGCAGCATTGCTCCCTGCCTGTCCTGAGACCCAGTGAGCATCCGCCGTCTCCACACCACTTTCCCAGCCTCTGATGCTCTCTAAAGGACAGGCCACACTCTCTGGCTGTACTCATTGTGCTAATAACATGTTAATCTACGTAACATTTTAACTTGCGGCATGAATAAATCATGGTCATTCTGCTCTCCTACTTTCATCATAGATGTTCTAAGCAAGTTCTGAGTACTATTATTGTTTTTGGTTTATGAATTTAAGAAATGGTAGTTTTGCTGAAATGTCTGAAATGGTACGGCCACTTCGTTGAATGCTTGAAGCTGGCAAAATCTATATAATTATATGAAAACACTCCACCATGAGAAATATTAGCTTTTTTTATGATGTTGTGGCACCTCTATTACATAATAGCTAGTAGTGGTGTCGTTACCCCTCCCCCCCCAGCAGGGACGGATTATGGGTTGTGTGGGCCCCTGGGCAAAATGTTCACGAGGGCCCCACCACCACCACAACTCAAGGGCCCTTGGCAGCCAAACGCCCTCCCTATAGGGTCAGGGGCCCTTGTAGGCAGAGGATCAAAGAATAAAATAGACAAACGAAAATACATTGTTGATAAGCGTTACAAATTGTTTTGGGCTAGGGGCCCCACGGGCCCCCTGCACCCCAAGGGCCCCTGGGCAGCAGCCCCGCTGGCCCGGTCCGTAATCCGTCTCTGCCCCCCAGTCTGTACTGAATAAACCTTTGGAATATCGAGTGCTTACATTATAGGCATGAAGTTATCAGTATAGATGTAATTCTTGGGAAATTCCATGTCATGAAGCTTTTTAAGGTTAAGTAATTCAGGTTTATATATTTGTTAATAAAGGGCTATAACAATGATACTTTCCATTTGCCTGTAAAAATGAGGGCTTGCTCTGCAGTAAATCACTGCCATTTGTGTTATTGGTGCTGGCCAGGGGGCCACAGAGCTGAGGCTTCTGGGCTTGTCCTGGGAATGTTTATGGCTTGAGTTTACCAGATATTTGTGGTAATTTCATGTACATTTCACTGTACTTTGAGTCCCCCATGCCTTTCCTGCCTCATTTAATTTGTCTGAAGTTCAGGCACTGAGTTTAGACTGGTTGGTATATTAACTGCAGTTTCTCATTGCACTTTATTTATTTTTTGACTGATTTGCTGAATCATCTTTCATGGCTCAGAAGATCAAAGAGATGTATGAATCAGCAGAGTGGGTCAGGGGGTTATCTGAACAAGTGCAACAACAGTCTGCTTCCTTTGCTTTTGGTGTTTAATCTTTCTTATCTGGTATAAATGAGCACATCTGATATTCACAAGAAGTGAATTTAAATTTTTTCTTGGGTTTCTGAAACAGTGAAACAGTTTTCTTACTGCATAAATGTCACAGGGATGAGAAAAGTGTACAAACTGAATTTATAAATTCCCACAGATAGAAATAACAGTGTAACAGCTATATTTCTGTGGTCAGTGGTTCTAGCTAATATTCTGCTCTGCATTGATAACCTGTTTTGTGTGCGTGTGCGTGTGCTTGTTCCCTTAGTGGTCCTGCACACTCTTCGGCAGCTGAGTGTCAGCACTTCAATCCTCACTGACCCCAGTCTGCTCCCAGAGGAAGCCCTGCAGGCTGTGACTGACACCCGAACGCCAGTGGGCCAGCCCTAGGATAGAAGTTGGGGGGCAAGCTGTGGTTTCAACAACACCCAATTCGAACGTTCCTCAGGGCCTGTTATGGTCTGGTCTCAGTTTTCTCATTTTCTATCCCCAGATGCCTCTTGGAGAAGAGGAGGTGGGGTCTCAGTCAATGTGTCCATTAGATGAAGTCTGCAGTGGTGTCAAAGGCCCACACTTTGGCTCATCGTGATCTTTGTGTGTGTGATTCCACTTCTCTGAGTATCTACCTATGAAAACACACAAACCAAGGAGGTAGTTGTCCAAAAGGGAATGTAGAGTACTAAAATTTGAGAGACGCATGCACGCACGCACACACCGATATTGCTAATGCTGTTGAGTTTTGGCACTCAGACTCATAGGGGCAGGGTAAAAGTGATGCCTTGTCTCCACTTTTTCCTAAAGTGACTTCAGTTTGCATGCAGCTTTTTCTGAAATTCAAGACGTGGTACGGCATCTGCTACTTCTGGCTTCTGTTGCGAGGCTGATCCTACCACTTGATTCGAGGTTCTTTACTACATTCTAGTACTGAATTGTCAATGTCATGTCCCCCCCTACACACAAACACCATGGTTTCCGAATGCTTCAGAAAGAGTGCTGGTGCCCGATATAATTTTGGGAGAGTCCACATCTTTTAACTGTAGACCACAGCTCAGGTGTGGTTGCAGTATGCATAGCTGACAGCCGCCTTTGTGTCAATTTTGCTGGTATATGCTGTTTCAATATTGAAGTGCAAGAAAAATCAAAAAGCTTTTTTATACTTATGCTCTCAGGGATATGGAAAAGAGCGTAATGGGATTATTTAACCAAATCAGGGGCTTTCGTTGACATTTCTGCATGAACAACAATTTTGTGCAATTGAATCAGCCATATTTCGCTTTCAAATGTTATGCTATGTTGTGTTCAGGTCAGTTACATTTTTGTTTTTCAGTAGCCTCTCCTGTCTTTTTTTTGTATCAGTACGTGTTCATGAAGGCTACTCGACACCCAGCAATAGCGCATTGAGACCATGCATTGTTCCTTTGCAGGAACTGCTTTGGTCATGTTAAACATGCATGTGTATGAAAAACAACCTGAATAATCAAAACACTGATGCATAAACTATCAGCTAAATTAAGTATTGTTTTCTGTGCTGGTATTTGAATCTGTCAAATGCGGAGATCAAACACATCTACATATTTAATTTAAGTAGATACAAAGTATAATATCTATTTAGTATTCAGTTATGCTTAGGGGTGTAAAAATGCATCAGTGAATCGGTTATTAAGGTAGCGATTCAATGCATCGGTGTCAGAATCAAGATTTTGGCGTAAAATGAAGACATTCATTCTACTGGGTTGCATGCTTTTGCATTCATGTGCTGGAGGTAGACATGCAAAGTCATAATTCCGACATGCGACATTCTCAAATGATTCATTATCCATTATTGACTCTGGGCTGCCAATTGAGCTTTTTATTTTGCACAAAATAAAACGAAACATGTTACATCATGTGGTAATGTGCATTGGTAATCTCAGCACCCCCACCACCACCCAATCAGGTACCTGCCTCCTTTGTTTTTGTTTTTTTTGCCCCCCCCCCATAGTTCAGTGCACTGAGGAAAAAATGTTTTTTTCTGTTTATGAAAAATGCTAAAGATTAATGTTCCTAGATTCTACTCTTTGATTTCATTAATAGTGTGTAATTCATTTCAATTAATATTTGTGAAATTTTCAGTGAAGTTAAACGTTTGAATTGTTTTAGACGTTAGACTTCTGATGCGTTGAATCGTTCCCTCGATAATCGCCTTGTCAATGATTTACACCCCAAATCATGTTTATGCTCATATTGTTTCTGCCATGTTTTTTATTTGCATATTTATTGAATTAAAAATGATAATTTGTGTGATGCCTTAATTCACTGACTACACTTTGTAGTTCAGTCTTTCTACTCTCAAAGTCAAGTGTTTGTGCTTTTAGGAGTGACCATAGTTCTGGTAGATGTATACAGCACATTTGGGCTATGCAAATGGGGGGAAAAGTTTGGTTACCTTTTTTTGCATTCACTGTTTGGAAAGTAAAGTACATTGTCCTTTATGATATTCATATTTCAGACCCCCTGCCCCTTCCTGTTTCCTTGGGTTAAGTCTTCCAGTGAACGCAATGTGTTCTTTACATTGTCTTCTGTACATTTGATTGGCTTGTTTTTTTAAGAATGGTTTTGAGGGTTAGTACTTTGAAACATTCTTGTTTACTGCTGTCTGGTTTTATATGAAAAGCTGTATATATTGTTTCTTTTTCTCAAAGTAAAAAAAAAAAACGCTTTTCTACATGTATTCCATTTGTGTCTTCTGTGCTGCATTCAGTCGTCATGGGTCCATGACTTGCGTAGGAGTCTTTGTAGGGGTTTAGTGGGGGCAGGCTAATGTTCTGCTCTGCATTTTTGAAAATTGAGAGTGAAATTTATAAATTTTCAGCTGAAGAATACTGAAAAATCATTGCACTTCAATGGGTTATTTCACATTTGTAACAGGAAGCCTTACCTCAGCAGTTCAGAATCAGGGCTGATAAGGAATACTCTCTCATATATCCTACACTGCGCCAAGATCAAATTCTGTAGAAATATCCAAGTGCAAAATGACAATTATATTGCCGCCTATAACACTTACGAGTAATGCATTAAACTCTTAACTAACATTAATTACACTTTGTATCCAAAGCAGCATACAGCAGAGGGTTAGCCAGTGTCCCTGGAGCAGTTGGGTTAAGGGTCTTGCTGAAGGTAGCATCACTCTGCCCACCATGGTACTTGAACCAGTGATCTCCCAATTACACACACAGGCTGGGTTGCACCATGTTTTAACAATTTAACCAGGATTAAATCAAGATGTATCTACTAATCCTGTTGGCACCAAACTTTAAATCTAGTTCAAATTTATTTTACAATTAATCCTGATTAAATCTACACCTTTGGTAATCTTAGTTTTAAATTTCCTTTAGACCTAGTTTAAATTCAAGTCTTGCACCAGTGGGGTTAAGTCTAGTATGAAGCTAGACTAGCAGTCATTTAAACCACCACTTGAGGATATTTGTTAGATCTTTCAGTTTTACTGACAACAAGGGAGACCCATTTAGAAAAATTCCAGACAGGTTAAACCCGACTGAAATTTTGAAGCAATAGTAAGATTTCTCAGCGATATTGATTTATAAAAGAGTGTCATATACCTCAATGGGACACTTGGACCAGCTATCATGCATGGAAGTGAGTATCTCTGCTGTACCTCCAGTTCTCCAGCTTATAGTAATTTTGCATTTTCATGCTACGTGGAGTTATCAGATGGCTGACGGGAATCCTTTTGGAGTTTACAAGACCACAGTCTGCAAAAATAGGCGCTTTCACACCGCCATATCTTACTGATTGGTTGACCGCAAGCTCCGGCGGTGGCATAGAAGTTACGTGGAAGTACAGAAGAAACGTAGCAGAGCAAAAACTGAGCAGATGGATTTTTTTTCCTACCCCAATTACATTTAATGCATTAAGTAATATTTTTTTCCTTGCATCTCCATATTTCTGGTTCGGGGAATTAGATCGCTAACCAATATACTTTTATCTAAAATCGCCAGTGCCGGCGGTGAATCGCATTTTGATTGCGATCGTTTCATATGAAATTATGAATGAGGTTTAACCTACAAGCTTTTTGCATCTTTCGTGTTTATTTTGGTTACTAACCCAGGGGTTGAGAACGGGGAACCTTTTTGTAATTTAAAGGACTACTACTCGATGAATGTCCAAGTTGTGTGTTAAAATTAAAGTAATAACTCAAGCAAAGGTGTGGTAAAAGAAGCGGCTTATATAAGTTCATGAGACGTTTGCATTTACTTTATTTAGGACTATATCTTTTTAGTCATTGTAAATTTGTTTATATGGCTTACATGGCGGACGTCGAACCTAAATGAATCATATTTTAATCATGGTTTATACTGGTTAAACTAATCCAGAATTGAAATTAAGACATGTAACGTGTCTCAGATTATAATTAAACACCGGTTTAAACCTAGATTTGCTAACACTAGATTAAGTCTCTCAAAGTCTCTCAAAGCACTTATGTAAGTCGCTCTGGGTAAGGGCGTCTGCCAAATACTGTAAATGTAAATGTAAGTCTAAACCAGGATTAATTTAATCCATGTTGCTGCAACCCAGCCATAATGTCCTAAACAGCAGAGCCACACTACCAAATTGATCATCTGTCTGGTAGCCAAACCATGAGAAAAGCAGAAATGCCTTAAAGACCTTCATAAAAACAGTTCTGCCCAATGCTTCCTGCTCTTGTTTAAAAATATAATTTCTATGATGATCTTTTATACATCCCACATGAGTTGATATCCCAACCTCACCACATTAGAAAATGATCAGGTGAAATTACAAAACTATTAGGGCCCCTGCATTTTCTTCCAGTTGACCTGGCACCACAGAAGGTCTTCACATGGACCTTAGCGCTGTCTAAAGTTAGCAGCATGCAGTTACTCGGATAAGCGTCCTTCCTTTGATTTTGGTTGATGAATCTCAGGGCCATCTAAGAAGCTTACAGTTGTTAATTAGTTACCCACAAAGACCCCTGACACAAAATAGACTATATGCGCAAAGGTTTTTGACACATCTCTTAATCATTCAGATTTTTCATTCAGACCCATTGCCACAGATGTATAAAATTAACCAGTCAGGTTTACAGGCATTTGTGTAAGAATGGGTCATTCTGAAATGCCCAGTGAATTGAAGCCTGGTACTGTCATTGGACGCCACCTTTGCAATAAGTCAGTTTATGAAATTTCTTCCCTGCTGGATATTCCATGGTCAACTGTAAGTAGTATTATTGCAAAGTGGAAGCATTTGGGCACAACAGAAACTCAGCCACAAAGTGGCAGATCATGTAAAGTAACAGAGTGGGGTCGCAAAGTGCTGAGATGCACAGTGTGAAAGGGGGGCTAATGGTTGACTCAGTAACTGCAGGGTTACAAACTTTATATGGCATCATACTCAGCCCAAAAACCATGTGCCAGGAACTTAATGGAATGGGCTTCTATGTCCGAGCAGCTGTCTACAAGCCTCTCATCGCCAAATGCAATGTCAAGCATCAGATGGAATGGTGTAAAGCACGCTGCCACAGTACTCTAGAGCAGTGGATACATTTTCTGTGGAGTGACGAGTCACGCTTCTCTTTCTGTCAGTCTGAAGGACGATTCTGGGTTTGGCAGAGGCCAGGAGAACGTTACCTGCCTGACTGCATTGTCCCATCTGTAAAGTTTGGTGGAGGAGGGATAATGGTATGGGGTTGTTTTTCAGGGGTTGGGTTAGGCACCTTAGTTCCAGTGAGAGGAACTCTATAATGCTGTATAATTGCTGTATAATGCATTAAAATTTAGGACAACTGTGTGCTTCCAACTTTGTGGGAACAGTTTGGGAAAGGCCCTTTTCTGTTCGAGCCTAACTGTGCCCCAATGCACAGAGCCAGGTCCATGAAGACATGGTTGGGTGAGTTTGGTGTTGAAGAACTTGACCGGCCCACACAGAGACCTGACCTCAGCCCCATCTACCACCTTTGGGATAGACTAGAATGGAGACTGCGAGCCAGACCTTCGTGTCCAACATCAGTGCCTGGATAAATGGGCAAAAATTCTCACAGACACACTCCAAAATCTTGTGGAAAGCCCTCCAAGAAGAGTGGCAGCTGTTATAGCTGCAAAGGGCGACCAACTCCTACTTTTTTGACCGTATAGTGTAGCTTTCACCCTTACAGCCTTGTACGGCAGATTACAGTTAATGTCTTTTGTTTGTAAATTGACTTAGTTTAAGTCTTTAAGACGGAAGTGCAAACGCCGTCAGACAAAACGAATGGTCGGGGCTTCCCCACATCTTGTCTGAGTTTTTTAGGACGATCGGTCTCTGTTTAAACAATATCTCATAAACGATCTAAAGAAACAGGTTTGCAATACACCACGGACCTCCGAAATATCTGGTTTAAAAGGCGCTATAACATTATGGAAATGGCGACCCATTTCGTTTTATTTGAAAGTGATTTTATTACAGTAAATCTCATGACATCATTCTTTTGTTATCCCTAAAGTTAACAGGAACGTTTGTAGCTCCAAAAAGCAGTGCTTAAGTAGCCTGACGATCGCCCATGCGTACACAAGCTCAGTAGGCGGTGGGGGGAGGGGTCAACTACCCAGCTTATGTGTGCGTACAGGGGGAGGAGGGGGGGTCCAAAAAATCGGTAAAATGTGCGTACGTACTAAAAGTATGACCCCTAAGCCTAAAATCAAAGGGACAGTAAAACACACTAAAATGGATATGGTTGAAAGGGTTAAGGTAAGCGTGTATCAAAGATTAACACAAATTTATTGCAAGTTATCTTAGATTTCTATTATTGCTATCAACTTGTGATTTTATGTTGGTTAAATGTCTCAGTCGTAGCAGTACAAATACTGTAATCTCTGAGATTTTGCAAAAACCAAATCGTTGCACATCAATAAGTTTAATATAATAATGATTAGGATGTTCATGTCGTCGTGGGGTTTCCTCCGGGTACTCAAGTCCAAAAACATGCTGAGGCTAATTGGAGTTGCTAAACTGCCCGTAGGTGTGCATGTGTGAGTGAATGGTGTGTGA
>JAODJX010000042.1:36131515-36152084 GCA_026776945.1 Isichthys henryi
CCCAGGCGGGGATTCGAACCCGGGTCCCAGAGGTGTGAGGCGACAGTGCTAACCACTGCACCACCATGCCGCCCCTACACACAACAAATTCGAAGCTATTAAAAATGTTTAATGATCAATGATCGTAGAGAGTTGTAAAAAGTTATATTTTGTTTGATAAAGATGGCAGTCGCCAATGTCTGGTAACTGGCAAGTGTAAAGGTCTTTTCTGAGAAATTCATGGTGATCAGCATATTTCTCTTGTTCTTCGGTATGATTTCAGTTGCATCACTCGCTTGGCATGAGCCACGTGTCCGTTTCCAGGCCAGCACAGATTAAGCTCTGCATTCACCCACACTTTGCATATTCAGCACTACACATCTGGGCAAAGGGGGAAGCACTTCAGCCAAGAGTAAGTGCAGGACTTATGAGGTTCTCAGAAAGTACAGCCCGTGCCATTTTGAGCAACGACAATAGTGCTTTTTAGCTGGAAAACTAGAATTGGAAAAGGGAACAAACAGATGAAGCGTCAATAAAAGGAACAGAGAAAAGGAGAGGATTATTGTACTGGTGGATGAGGGTGGTGAGGGGGCATGAGGCATGCTGTACGTGTAGCGATTAAATAATGTTCATGTTACGAGATTCACCAGAAAATAGACAACATAAATCTATGCATACCAAAAACATTCTAAGAAAAGGGTAGTAATTTTAGCTTCCAAATAAAGTAGCATGTTTGCTTGAGACTAGAAGGTGAAGTAACTTCTCACGATAGCAAGCATTCCAGGCTACAGGAAGAAACCACAATTAGCTGTAAATCACTTCTGTCACTGAGCGTGTTTGTTTTTCGTGAATCTGACAATTTCTGATTTCTGAATATGCATGGGTGTTACGGGTGACTATAAAACATTTATTGAGAAAGTTGTTTTCTGTTGATGGATCCCCGTAAAGTGAGTTCCCACATCTTAATACCTAACATTTTGACCAACCCAGATTCAACACACTGTCTTATTTACAACACATTAGTCTTTTTTTCTTTGCAACAGTATAGCGTCATCAAAAAAGAGACACTTTTTCATTTCCTTTGTCTAAATCATATGTTATATAAACAAAATTAAAGTAACCTGGGGGGAAACTCAACACTAAAGAAAGTTAAACTTCAACAAAGTGAACTGATAGTTTTATCAACAGTAGTGCAGAGCAGGGTGGTTTCACGGCTTCATGGAGTCACTGGAAATGCCCTCCCACAAAAATATTTCATATATATACACACATACACATCTTAGGACCACTTTTTCAGTATGTATGCAGGGGGGCCTGAATCCTAGAGAACAAGGTAGAGAAACACTCTGGACTGGATGTCAGTCCATAGTATACACACACACACACACACAAGGATAATTTTTTATTATCACACGTGGCATGTCTTTGGACTGTAACATTAAAACTAAAGTACCTAGAGGAAACCCATATGACACAGGGAGAATGAACACACACACACACACACACATCCATCTACTTTTATAACTCTAATCCCAACAATGACAATCCTAACCCTTACTCAGCCCTAACCTTAATCATAATTAACCAAATAAAATACCAAACTGGGGTAGCACGGTGGTGCAGTGGTTAGCACTGTTGCCTCACCCCTGGAACCCGGGTTCGAGTCTCCGCCTGTGTCACATGTGTGTGGAGTTTGCATGTTCTCCCCATGTCGTCGTGGGGTTTCCTCTGGGTACTCCGGTTTCTCCCCACAGTCCAAAAACATGCTGAGGCTAATTGGAGTTACTAAATTGCTCCTTGGCGTGAGTATGCCCTGTGATGGGCTTTTCCCCTGTCCTGGGTTGTTCCCTGCCTTGTGCCCACAGCTTCCGGGATAGGCTCCGGACCCCCCACGACCCAGTAGTACAAGTGGTTTGGAAAATGGATGGATGAAAAATACCAAACTTTTAGTATTTTTTAGTTTTGATTACAGTTACAGATTTTTATAAAAGTTTCCCCTTGTAGGGAGTGAAAAAATGGTCCCCACAATGTTGAAACAACAGGTTTTTATCACATTGTGGGGACACACATACAGACCCACACAAACCCCCAACTCTGAACGTGGAAGTCAGAAACAAAAATATACAATGTTAGGAAGACTAACTTTAATGGTATGAACCTGAAACTAGAAACTGGATGGAGAATTAGCAGGAGAACATTTATTATGAATTTGAGAAATTATTTCTTTACACAGCGTGTAGTTAGAGTATGGAATAGTCTTCCTGTTAGTGTAGCGCATGCTAAAACCCTGGATTCCTTTAAATCAGAGCTAGATAAGATCTTAAGAACTCTGAGCTATTAGTGAAGTTCTCCCCAAACGAGCTTGATGGGCTGAATGGCCTCCTCTCGTTTGTAAATTTCTTATGTTCTTATGTTCTCAAGTCTTCATCAGCAGTTCCCAATGATCAGTGAGTTTGTGTAGCTTTGTTCACACCTTTCTGTCCATTGTGTGTCATTGTCAGTTCTGCAGGGTCAAGGCCTGCAGACTGGGCAGGTCAGGTCATTAGTTTGGGTTGCCTTTCACTTTTCTTCTTTGCTAGAAAGTTCTTGTCTATTTTTTTGAGGAATGTTTAGGTCATATCTTGCAGAGGTATGAAGGACCACCCAAATGCAGGCAATCCTGTTGGAATAGCATACCTTTGACATATGTAGTGCTAGCCAGTCTGGTTAAACTTCATAAAGATCACCAACTCAGTCACCGTCAAAGCAATCCCTGACCACAATGCTGTCTCAATGAGACGGAACTGCCTATGCAGAAACCATGACCTCGCCCTCTGAGTTTTGCTAATACACAATTGATGTGCCCAAATATTGCAATATGTTGCTTATTAACCAGACAACAACATACTTCCAGTCCTGTCGATAGACAAGTATTGCAATTTAAAGCAGAGATGATTTCAAGGTGTACTTAAAATTTTGGCTAGTTCTATAAATTTTAAAATACTTGAGACACACTTACTCTAGGGTTTTCATTATTTTCTACATTTTAGAATAATACTAAAACCCTCAAATCTATTAAATAACATGGATGGAATTATGCAGACACAAAATTTGGCAAACAAATCAAAACTATCACATTTCATAAAACAAGACACATTGGCCAACATTATCCCCAGTCACCACTGCTGGGTTTAGATCAGGTGACTGTGAAGACCAGATCCAAATCTTCTGCTGTAACACTCCATCACCCTCCTTCGTTGCCAGCTCTGACACAACCATGTTTTGGGTGATTATCGTTGTCTACATGCGAAGACAGGCAGATTAGTGCAGTAGCCATGCTAGCTGCATGCCTCAAATTCTAAATAACCAACCAATAGTGCCAATCACTATGACACTTACCGCTCAATATGTCCCAGTGGAAATCACACAAGCAGAAATAATTCGTCCAATTCGTCCATGCGGTCCAGCATACACCCCAGGCGTGTACTCTCCAGTGCCTGGGTAACTTACCACTCCGACAAGAATAAGTGTTTTGAAGAAGGATGGATATTTGGGAGGGAAATATAGCCAACTGACAGACTGTCACAATTTAATAAAGACACAGATTACTATGCACTCAGTTATAATACTATTTAGATCTGTAAATGGTAATTTACATTTGACATCAATCCCCAAGGAATACCAGAGGGCCACATGTAGACCAAGAGAAGAATATTCATCACCTATTCTCTTCTGGGAAGGAAGAAAAAAATATTACTGGTATTTAGAGTTATGAATTAGTTTGCATTCTTCATATTTATTTTACAGTTATATAGAGAGAAACATTTAACAAAGCTTTTTTGTACAAACACTGGCAAGAACAAAAAGTGACATGTAAAATAACAGCATAATTCTAATATTTTATCCTTTGAAAATGATAAGTTAAACACATTCATACAAAGGCAGTTAAAAGGAGCTGCAATGCTTAAAAGGGGAAAGAGGAACGATGCAGTGTGTAGAGCAGCAGTTTGTAGAAACTGACTCTGGGCAGGTCTTAATACATAGTGCTTCAGCCAAAGTTGTGAACAGAGAGAGTTCTTCATACAAGTTTTCAAACATGCAGGACAATACTGATGTCTGCAGCTTGTGTGAACCCACTTGCAGAAAACGAGAATACATGGCACGGGTACCAAAAAAAAAGATAACAGTATAATTTGTCGTCATGATTGCATTGTCTTTTTAACAATAAAACTGAGCAAGCATTTCCAGGCAGATACTGAAAGCAGTTCTGCTTACAATAGGGCAAAAAAAAAAAAAAATAATAATAATAATAATCACACAGATGGCAATGGCAATCCAAACTGAGCAAGTTTGCCATGCGGTTGGGTTCTGGCCCTGAGGCATGTGAAGTCACGACAGGTGCTCAGAACGTCTGGTCGTCATTGCAGGAGTCGGTCCAGTGGCCAAACACCTCACAGATGTCGCAGTAAGGCCGCTCGTCAGCACGGCTGCCGTGGTAGGCTGTGTGGGGCGGTGAGTCGGGCGTCTGGGCTTGTGTGGGGCAGTCCTCGGTGTCGTGCAGGTCGAAGCAGTCACAGATGTCGCAGAAAAGCCGCGGTGGGGGCTTCTTTTTGGGCCGGTCCTCGCTGAAACTGTTGACAAATGGAAAAACTCAATATACTTGGTCACAGCATGAATGTGCAAAGATGATCCATTGAGGGCCGTACCAGTCGTAGCTGTCGAGCTCGTCAGGGTTATTTCCATTGAGTGCCGCCTCCGAAATCTTCTCCAGCTTAGACTTCAGCTCCTCATTCTTTCTCTGCAGGTCCACGATGACCGAGTTCAGGAAGTCAATCTGCTCCGAACAGGACAGGGATCACCATTTCATGCAAAGCATGACCAGTTCAGTCCAAAGCAAAAATAAACAAACAAACAAATAAAAAGCAACCAGCAGCAAACATGCGCAGCTCCCCATACTATTAGGCAATCTATACAATATCTAAGTGCTATGAGATCTTGAAAATGGCGTTCTGACGTGCAGATATATTAATAAGTGTATACCACACAGGCAGTAATTACTATTCACACAGTGAGAGAGGCCACATCCAAAGGCTACCTCACAACCCCTCCGAGACAGACAGAGGACTTTCACCAGTGCGCTCAGTCAGTGGTTAAAAGAGAAGTCAGGACAAAGCACCTCCCTGGAACCCAGTCTATGTGAATCAGACAGTATCTCTGGGGGGAGTGGGGGGTCACTGAAATGGCCACTTACAATAATGGAAGGATAACTCTAGTCTGGAGGTTCTACGGCTGTCTACTGTGTAGGGCACAGCCTGGATCTCCTTTCCCTGCTTCTCTGCCCCATTCTGTCAATTTTAGCTGGACTCATGGTCAGAATCCATGTCCATAACCACTAGTCTACTGGCACAATTCTTGCTGCATTTAACGGAAAAATGATAAATCAGACCATATGATCTGCATTTCTTGATGAATAAGATGCACAAAGTAAGAAATTTGCATTAACCTGAGGAGAAAAGATCATTCCAAGGTGGACTTGGGGTCACACATGGAATGGAAATTACTAACTAGAACAGAAAGTATCAGAAAAAGCCTGATTCTTTGTTGGGAGACAACCAGTACATTGGCCTACCTCCCCCTGCTCCCCCCCTCACCCCCACCAACAGCTGCCTCCATCTTTAATGAACAGATATATCATGGCACAGGAACATGAAACAGACATGCTCGGAAACAAACAGATGAGAAACAGTAACGAACCGCTGCCTGCTTTGAGGGGGGAGCATTGCCAACATCGGGGAAGGAAGGAAGGAAGGGAGTGGGAGAGAGAAAAACGGGTTAAGCTTCAGGAGGGCCAACCGCACTCCAACAGTACAAATTCATAATGACTGCCAGGTCGACCTGGGTGAAGAGGGAAGACTCATTACTGGCTGATAAATGAAACACACACAGAAAAGTGAGAGAGGTGGCATGAATGACATCCAGCCCTATGGCAAAACTGTCATAAGTAATGAAAATACACTAGCACCAGGAACAAAAAAACCCACAGTGGACTGTTCCACATAACACCCTTAGGTCTCCATAAAACAAGCAAGTCTTTGGTCAAAGCTATGATATATGTGCAAAGGCCATCCACTGAGCCTGGAAAATGATTTTATCTACATGAAGCATTCACACACAGGGTCATAATATCGCAATAACGTATTTTTAAAAAAACAGTCATGTATTTTAAGGGTAATTTGTGAGTCAAACGAACAAATAGCTAATCCAATGGTGCAAAAATTGTGCATAGAGTTAGTTTGTCATTTATCAAATTGGGAGGAATTATGGTAATGTAGTATACAACACTATTTTGATTATAGTGTGCATGGAAATTAGATACAACTGTTCTCCATGTTCATTCCTTATTATGGCACATGAGATAGCAGACAGGGTCCTCATTAAATAGGTTTTGGGCTCAGGAATGCACTTCGGGAGTTCATTTTAAATTATTTTTGGATTTCGATTATCCATGGCACGTGCTGTGTGAAAGGTGCCACATTGACAGGCAACGCACGCACGCACGCACGCACGCACGCACGCACGCACGCACGCACGCACGCACGAGCTGCCGCCTGGCCTTTTCTCCCCAGCACAGGCGGATGCCACAGCTGCAGAACGGAGCTCATCTGAACACCCGACAGTAAATGAACACTTTTTAAAGGAAACCAGCTGAACTAACGTTATCACATGGTTATCAAAGCTTCTCTTTCTGGAAGGAACAAGAGGAAAGGAATATCTGGTGGAGAGATACCTGGCTCTCAGCTGACTCCTTCTCCTCCCGGAGCTGTGCCAGGGCTGAATCACCTGAAACAAACGCACGCATGCGGCAAGGTTAAGAGCCAGATATGCCACAGAAATCACCAGGGCCAATCAGGGTCTGCAATTCTGACATCAGTCAACATCATTAGGTTAACAAGCACCACTCAATTAGATATAAAATATCTATATAGATAAAACAAATTAATTAAAAACAGAAAAAAAGAGGAAAATATTATTTTAATAAATATAATTAATACTACCAGTGCTATCCTGCATAATGGCAGCAACAACAATAGTTAGTTTACTGGCAACCACACTGGTGGTTTTACATTATAGCTACAATACAGGGCAGAAAACATGGTTAAGTGCCTCATTCAGCTGTAATCCAAAGGAAAGTCTTGCTGTTATAGTTATACAGAACTGTGCAAAAGTCTTAGGCAGTCAAAGAAAATGTTTAAATGACTCCTATGTTGCAGTAAAACTGTGCTATCATGCCTGTCAAAGTGCGTCAGCTAGGCTACTTCAGAACCTCTCCAAAAACGACCCCAGTATTGGCAGGAACCGCCAAATACAGCTATATGACTCGACCATTACCCCACCTTGTTGGCTAGACAATACTTTGGCAGCTAATTCACTTATTTAACTAATTAAGTTAATTAATTAATTGACTTGGTAGTGCAATTTAACGAAAACGTAGAATGGCTGAGGAGAGGTTTGGGAACTGAAGCGGTGTTCATCTAGCTGTCCAACAAGATATCAGTAATTTTCTGTAGAACAGAAGGGATTCTTGTTATTGTTATGGTTAATTTGCATATGTTCTAATGTTAATTTTCTGGGGACAATCAGGCCTCATCTTTTTTGCGTTTTTTGAAAGTGCGGTTTAGAATGATCGCAAATCAGAAATAACCAGGCTGTATAGTCTTTTTTGTATTTTTTATAACAATTGTACTGTTTCTACATAGAATTTACATTGTGTAGGTAAAGTTCTGTAATTTAGACATGATTTAAAGTATACAGCCGTTTGGGAATAGGTATACAAGTACATAGATACTTTTATATGAGGGTCCTGAACAGATGTGGTTTTGGAGTATCGTGGAGGATTGCAGAGCCAGTTCACAACACAAGATGCGGTACTATTATGCGCACATATAACCTAGATAAATAGTTTTAAACATGTTCTTTGACTTTTCCAGAGTATTATATTACCAGGGCAGAAGTTTGGGGCCACCCTCAGACTGGAAAAAAAAATAAACTGTAGACTGTTTTGTCAAACTTATTACAAGGAAATAGTAGAAAAACTTAAAACAAACTGTAAAACTGGTTTTTGGTATTTTACAGTTTGTATTAACACATTATTTAGCCACAAAGGCTGAAGTTATTGGTTCTGAAGACATGTCAGGTCTGTCTTTAGTGCATTGACACTCACTTTGTGTTGGAATTCTGTTTACTAATGTCAGAACTCTTGGACTCTCGATTGTCTTAATAAACTAAACGACAGCCACTTGTCTGCCTGACCTGTCCCAGATCGGTTTGTGATGTTTAACGCACTGTCTGCTCCTCACTTCAATCTTCTGTTGAATCTTCTACTGTATCAGAACTGATATTAGAATTTGTAATAAATATATTTTTAAATGTTTGTAGCTGCATGGTGTGTGAGTGACTGGTGTGTGACTGTGCCCTGCGATGGGCAGGCCCCCCATCCTGGGTTGTTCCCTGCTTTGTGCTCATTGCTTCCGGGATAGGCTCCGGACCCCCCACGACCCAGTAGGATAAGCGGTTTGGAAAATGGATGGATGGATGTTTGTAGCCATTACATAACCAGGAGTGGTTATTTTGATAAAACTCATACATAGGCCTCGCATGCACTTACTATACATAGTAAATTGTACAGTACACTTCAAAACCAGTCCGTTACTTTTAAGTATTTTTCATATTTTCTTGTAATAATAGTTTGAAAAAGCAGTGTATTGTTTATTTAGAAAAATAATCAGAGGGTGGGCCCAAACTTCTGGCCTGTAGTGTATACAGACGACCGCAGCTGCTAAGCCTGCTAATGTAGCCGTGAAGGAGCAGCCGCCTAACTTGGGAAGGCTGAGTCACCTGAGGATCCTCCAGGGGTGGTGGGCTCGCCCCCCACCAGCTTTTGCTCTAGGCTCCGCACCTGCTCCTGCAGTCGCACTTTGTCCAGCTCCAAGGAATGGACAGCTGACTGCAATGTTTTAGCGACCACATTCTCATCCCGCAAGACGGCGATCTGCACAGGAGAAAAGCACGTGAAGGTAACACTCAAGCGTGAAAGGCGTGGCCTCAGCTCACACAGGGGAGGAGTGGAATAAAAATGTACTTCCAGCTGAATATCTAGCGTTCTTAAAGCTGTTAATAAACCCAGTCAAAGAAACTACATTAACTGGATCAGGTGGTTTGTAATAAAAAAGACACCTGGATCACAATCACAGTAGAAAGTGACTAAAAAGTGATTAAAATGTACTGAAGGACAATGGGATAGAGCTGTAAATCGATTGCATGCATCAGAAATTTGTAATTACAATCACGATGTGAATTATTGATTATTTGGTTATTCTGCTAAACTAAATTAGAACGTTTAATTTATCTGAATATAATTCGAAAAAAAATTCACCAATTTAAATGCGCACTATTAATGGAATACAAAGGAAGAAGAATCTCGGAACATGGAATTTTTATGTTACTATAAACAGGAAGAACAAGCCGGTGTTTCTTCTGTGCACTGAACCATACAGGAAATAAACAAAACACAAAGGAGGTGCTACCAGACTGGGAGGGTGGGGATGTTCACCTTTTAGAGTGACACATAATTAGCAGATTTTTAATCGTTTTTAATTCTTTGGGAAACCAAAACATCTATCTGTAAGTCAAATTTAATAATAAATTACAGACAGGTCACTGACCGGTACTTAGAAATCTCTTCTAAGTGGTGAATGGGCCAAAGCAATCCTTTGTCCTCTATTATGGAAAATGGCTCATCATCCAATGCAATGAACTCCATTATTTTAGTAGTCAACTTTTTGTGCTACAAAAGAGAGGTGTTTCCACGTCATAGTACAAAGATTCTTAACCACTAGAGCGTTCTGCGCTAAAAAACAGGGGAAAGTCTGTCTTTCATTTAACAAATTAAGGGTCCAAGTGTGAAGATCATGTGTCACTTTCAGTATGAATGTTAATAAGCCTCCCACTGCCGTCCAACATTGATAAAGAAATGCCGGTATAAATATCTGTGTGTGTGTACATTATACAGAAGCAGATACACACACACAGCCAAACACAGACACCTCTGGAAAAAATTAAGTGATCGCAGCTAAATTTTTTGTTTCACTCATTTCTCAATTTAAGTGTATGCTTCTGTATAAACTATACTTTTTTTTTGCAAACTCCAGCCTGACACTTTTCTGTTTCTCATTAATGAAGGGCTTCTTCCTTGCTTTACAGTACTTCAGTCCTGATTCTAGCAGCCTGTTACAAACTTGTCCTAGCAGTGCACTTCACTGTTCCCAGTATCTCCTGTTTCACATTGCTCGTGTACTGCGGTCTACAAAATTTTGAGCTTGGAACCAACCTGCTGCATTGAATAGCCAACCTATCTGATCCCTGATAATGCATCGATACATGTTTACACCCCTAGAATATAGGCCTTTGGCAAAGAATCATGTTCAAAGCAATACAGACTGTCAGCAGGCAGGTGTTTATCTATCCGCCCAACCCATTGTGTGATCATCCTGATACTCCAGGGTGCTGAGGAGCTGCTATGCTACCTTGCTTCTCAGGGCCTCCAGCTCTTTGTCCTTTGCCGAGATCAAAGTGCTGCTCCTCTGGATGGATTGATGGAGGGAGATCTTGTCCTCGTCAGATTCCTTCTTCAGGGAGTTCTCTCTGTGGGGTGAGAGACCACTCTAAAATACACAAGCCCAAATCACATACAAGCCGCGTCAGGAATGATGTCTGCTATCGATTTTCTGGAACTAACAAGATGCAAAAAGCTATTTGCGGTAAAAACAAATGGAACGACAAAGAAAACAGTGGTTTTCTGTTCTGAGCACTGTAGTTCTGTACAGTGCTTTGTGACTGTCTGTAAAAGGCTCTTGATAAATAAACTTTACTTAAAAATGTGTAAGTCCAAGAAATGCCACAACCTGATGATCTCTAAACTATGACCAAGTGAGCAGTTTCCTCTCCCCCTGCACTAACACCAGTAAATTCACAGCTATTAACATGCTCAACAAAATGCTTACCTCATTTGGTCATGTTGTGACCAAAGAGAAGGCCCATGTAAAGGGCCAGGGCAGGGCATCTGGGCACCCACATTTTGTTATACTTTACTTTTCATGTCATGGAAGTTTCTCTGTCATGATCAATCCTGGCCTTTTTATGCCTCTCACACTCCATTCCCTAAACAAACTGCCAAAGGCTGTAAGGGTATGCCAAAACTTAAAGGTATTCAAAAGCAGTATCTGTAGCATCATATGAAACCTGATCATCTTTCATCCAACAAGATGGAACCCTACTCGGGCAGTCTTGTCCAGCTCTGTATTTCCTCCTACCATTTCCTGCTTTGTGGTATTTATTCTTTTCACCTTTTTTATTGTGTGTGTGTGTGTGTGTGTGTGTGTGTGTCAGAGAGAGAGACAGAGGGAGAACAACAAACAAATGACGACTCTCTGCGTGTACAGTAATTAAAGGGAATGTGAGACTGCTTTATTATTGTTGATATAATACTGAGCATATGACAGAAAGGGGAAATGAACTAGCTGAGCTCGAGGCCACATTACCTGCTATGGGAGTTCCTATACGCAGATGACATTGCCATTTACATGCTACCATTGGCAGAAGCAGAATGCAAGGTCATAAACCCTTCTCTTTCAAGATGCAACATCCCAGAACATTTGTAGCTACACTTCTATCTATGACACGATGAGCAACACCCAATGTTATGCAAGAAGCAACAAAGGAACAAGGAACATGGAGTTTTTTTCCCAGTACAAATATGAAATATGCATACAGCTGTCCCTCACTCATGCCTTCAGATCTGCTCACTCATTACAACCCCCTTGTTCGGCAGCAGCCCTCCACCCTCCACAAAGTTATGAAGAAAGTTATCTGCCATAGGATAGAGAGACTCCTTGGAAGAATGGTGCTTCCAATGTACTCTCAATATGGTGGAACTGTTTACTTTTGTATGGATGCTAGGCAATAAAAAAAATTGTCCTGGGAGACCAAAAATGTTTTTTAGCTTATACCGGGGGTATCAGTCAAAAACCACAGTGACACAGAAATGTAGATTAATCAGAATGACATTGTTAGGGAGTCAGTGAGAGGACCCTGGCAGCATAAAGAGGGAGGCTCATCTTTCACGCTCTCACTCTCTAACACACCCAAAAGTTCCAGCACTGTACTACGGCTACCTCCTAACCATTTCACAGCACACCTGACCTGATAATAGCGTCAAGTGTGTAAGAAAACATACCTCTAACCTGAAAGTTGCTGGTTAAAAATCCCAGAATGGTTTGTATTGCTGTACTCTCAAGAAGACGCCCAATTCCAGTATAACTATCAATGCGAACAACAATCATCATCTCATGTCAGATGATGCCAAAGAGACATATTTACCAACATAAATGTATGGTGTTGGTCTCATTCCCTGATGGATCCAGCAATGTGATCTTTGTCATTTGGTACAGAAGAAATCAAGTCTAAATCAACGAAATAAACGCAATAATTTAGGGTGTTTTTCCACCGCACCAGGTACTGTACTCTTGGTACTTCAAGAAAGAACCAAAAGTATGGTACATAACGGTATAAAAACTGGTAGCACCACTGAAAGACATCACAATGCCAGGCGTTTATTTTGTACTGAATTTGAAAAATGGTTGTAGTATATTATAGGGCTGGACAATGTGCGATATTAATACCAACATTGCATATTATGCACATACGTTTTTTACATGACTAGTCAGATAGATTAAGATCAGGCATCAACTCCGCATGGAAATTACAGCACAGAGAAAGAAAGCGATACAAGTTCCACCCCAAAGTACTGAAGTACCAAAGAAGTACCTCAACTGGTTTGGCACTTTTGGTATTGGAACTTTTGGGACTGGAACTCAACCAGAAGTCAATGGAAAAGGGGAAGTACCGAAAGTACCAGAACAAAAGTATGGTACTTGATGCAGTGGAAAGCGGCCTGAAACTGGACATCTACAAAAGTTCAGTGATCTGTGCACTGGAACAGACAATAAGTTGCTGATGTGAGAGAAAGGCCTGTATTATAACTATCAAAACAATGGCAGAGAAAAGGAATTATATAACAGTCCTGGGGGGTGAAGGGAATCCTCTAAAAATACAGAATAGCAGTGACGACATTAAAAAACAGTGTGTATAAGATCTTATCTATGAGTTTAGTAACAACACAGAGCTGACTGAAGATAGGAAAACGGTTAATTCTAGTTTAACACATTAACACAGTCTGTTTTCATGCATCACCAAAACTCATCTCCTCTTAAAGTTTCTGGCAAAATCTGTATTGTTTTCTATAGTACAGTATAGTGCAATAATACGGCTGCTGGCAAGGAACAAAACAAGAGTGAAAAAACAGAACAGGATAAGCCGCCTCTACAAGCCCAAAATTCACAGATTCAGGAATATAAACCAACACAGGAATGGTAGTGAAAATTTGTAAGTAGTCCATCCATCCATCCATTTTCTGGACCCACTTGTCTTATGTAGTGTCGTGGATGTCCAGAGCCTGTCGTTGAAGCTACAGGGACAATGCAACGGAATAACGTCGGATGGGGCACCAACCCATTGCACACATATTCACACCTACAGTATGGACAATTTAGCAACTCCAATTCACATCAGTTGCATTAGCCCTGGACTTGGCTGTGTACCAGCAAGGTTGCCTCCCCAGTCTACGTACCAGTCTGCATACTAAGCTAAACGGGGCTGCTTTTTGGTTTTGGTGAAGGACACAATTACGCAGACAAGACTGTTGTTGTTTTAAAACCATGAAAAGGCATCAGGCATCAGACAAATTAAGTAACTGATCCATCCATTAATCCATCAGTGAAGAATGCACAGAGTTGGGGCAGGAACTGAAGCCCCGACACAAAAGGTGACCAGCTACATCATTGCCCTTGCCAGCATTCAGCCATCCTAATTCAAATGAAATTTGTTGTTCATTCAATCATGCATCAAAATGCATAAAACAGAAAATGTATAAAACCAATTAAAAATAGATAATGCATAACAAACATGATTACACAGGATTGAGACACATTTTACCAAAAGCCTAAGAAAAAAAGGTGGCCAATAAAACCTTGAATAGAATCCGCAAGATGCAACGATGGAGGAAGATCATTCCATGACCTTGAGGCGACAATCTGAAATGTCCGAAGTCTTGATTGTGGAACAACAATAAGTCCTTAATCAGAGAACCTTAGAACACCACCAGCCAAATAAGGATGTACCAGGTCCATTATATACTGTGGGGTCTGATCATATAAGGCTCTGAATGTAAGGACCAATATCTTGAACCAATGAAGAGAATATAAAATAGGTCTTATATGAGACGTCGTCTTAGTTCTTGATAAAAGCCTAGCGGCTGCATTTTGAGCCATCTGAAGACGTGAAACAGCCGACTTGCTGAGACAAGTGAAAAGAGAATTATGATAATCTAACTGTGAGGAAATAAAAGCATGAACCAACATTTCCCAACTCCTCTGAAGAGACCATCGTTCTCAAACTAGATAGAGCTTGCAACTGAAAAACACATGTATGACTAAGGAAGCTAATGAGAATCAAAACGTAATGATTGATCAATAATGACACCCAGGTTTCAAAGGGAAGATTTGGGTGAATGTGAGATGGATGTAATCCCACTGGAAATCAAAGAATGCAAATCTGAAGGAGCAAGAATTAAAACTTCAGTTTTTTCTGAATTTAAACATAACTGATTAGCAGCTAACCACCAGCTACTTGTAAATGTTCAGGGAACACACGGAAATCTATCAATAATGACCTAATGGTAGTGGCTAATGAAAAATGAAATCAATTACACATTAGGGCTGGGTGATATCTGTTAGAGAAATATGTATTTTATTCTTGTCATTTTGCTAGTTGCCATTTCTTGGAAATAAGATCAGGCTGCTGCAAGGTGTTCATTTAGCAATTACAGTTCTGAAGAAACTGTCTTGTACATTTCCATCTCATATATGGTGATAAGTAATGTTGAATGTCATTTGCATATCCTGTTTGTGTACCTCAATAAAAGATACTGCGAGGGGAGTTTTTCTTCAAAGTTGGCTGTGTCCTACTGAGAGGCTGACACCTCGATGTGGGGACCGGACTTCCCTTGCAGCAAGTAAAAGATCATTGCAGCTGTCCGTGTTGTTCTGTGTTCAGAGACTGGTTGGTTTTCAGCGTATATTTAGGGGAAAAATACCCAACAATATCTAAAAAAATGTACAATATGACCGATTATTTAAAAATATCATGATAAACAATAATATCATCCTTCACACAAGTTGAGAAGCTCAAAATTCCCACAAAGAAGTTGTCCTTGACTGGCTGACATTCTGGGGCCGTTAACTGGAGAACAGAAATTGTTGATGTGTCAACACCTAACTTCACAACTTAAGAACGGCGAACACACTGGTACTGCATCAGGCAATGCCTGTGAAATGTCGCACTATAACAGCCATGTGTGTTTATTTTTAAACTGTCAGAAACATAGGCTATAGACTGAACTGAAAACCAAATAATAGATCCTACTGTTGTCCTGCCTTGTATGTGGCCAAAGACTACCTTCGTAACAAAGGCGATAATTGCCCTTTATCACTGTCAGCATATCAGCACTGGATAACTGGATAATTTGTCTGATATTGCAGATTAACGATAATATTGTTATATCATGCAGACCTATTACTCAGTACTTCAAGAAGGATGTTTATGCTATTGAGGAGTGGGGAGATGAGTTATTATTGTGTAGCAAAATGTAGTGTGAAAGAGAGTGTGTGTGTGTGTGTGTGTGCACACACACACACACACACACATGCATCTATACATAGTATTTGTGAACATAGTATTCGTTTATATTTGTCTTCAAATTAACTAGCTGATTACTGCCCTATTTTGAATAAAATTATAAAAGTGAATTACTAATTGACATGAATAATATCATAAAACTTTGCTAATGAAGAAAAGTGTCAGCGCCTTTCTTGGACTTCATGGAATAGTGTTTTACTGAAATTCATTTGTTGTACTACAAACTTTTTTTAAAACTTAATAGCACATGTGCTAGTTGGAGATAAGCCTAGCAGAGAGCCCAGGTCCCAAGTCCAACCCCTCCATGCCTCCGCAGCACCTCACCTCTTCTTCATCTGAAGGAGCTGACTGTTCAGAGTGGAGAGCTCTTCTTCCAGCTGTGGGAGAGGAGAAAACTTTCCTTACAGTGACTACCTCAGCTGAGATACCAGATGGCTTGCAGAGGTGTAGCTATTACACTGTAGACTTGGGAGGATGGGTCAACAACACCTTGACCAGCATCTCTAACTCCCCACACAGCAATAGACCTCCCAGGGTCCCGGGTGCCATACCTCCTTCTGGCAGCTTCCCTCCTGTCGACTGCTATCCAGCTCCTTGGCCAGTTTGGCGTTTTCCTCCTGCAGAGTAGCAAGACGCTGAGACTTCTGGGTAGTGGCCAACTTCAGCTCCTCTCTGACAACCCCAGGTTAAAAGAGAGGGACAAACAAAATAGATAAAATGAGACACACAGAGTTCATAGCTACCAAGTCACAGAGGGGGAGGAATGCAAAGGATTCAATACCAGATGTGGCATGGAGTGGGGGGGGGGCAGCGTGTGACAGACATGGAGCCTGCCTTAATGACAAGACAGGGTATATTTAAGTTACCATGAAAGACATGCAGGATGATGCTCAGAGGAGTCACCATGACAACGGCACAGAGCGAGACCGAGTTTAAATTCATTGGTGAACCAGTCCGCTGTTGGTCTGCTTAATGACTGATAATTAACACAAGCTAGTAATTGGATTGCATACATACAAGCAAAGGGGCAAAACTTTGGAGAAGAAAGCCAACATACACCTAACACTGCATACAACGGCCAGATCCACTTCAGCTATGGCTCACCGTGCAACCAGCACAACCACGGCCTGCTCAAAGCTCCCCAGGCGCACGTTAAGGGTCTAGCTTTCTAAAAATGTTGAAAAGCCAGTAAGCTCACTGACACTGTCCTTCAGCATGATACTTAAACTAAGCCAAAAAAATAACGTGACATGAACACAAGCCACCTTACTGCTATCTGTACACTTATACAACACGACGCTGACCAAAGACTCACCCACTACACAAACAGATCAGACTGCTGTGTGGCTGAGCAAGATGGAGCTTTCATGCGACCACAAGAAAGGGTTAAAAGTCCAGATGCTGCATGGATGGAGAGGGCTCACCAGAACATAGCCAGTTTCATGTAAAAAGAAAAATCTGCAGCAGCACAGGGCACATACAGACGGCTCAAGTCACAGCCGATGTCACGATTAGCCAAAGGGCTCACCTTATATATCCTGACAGAAAGAATCATCCGGGGGCGACACCAGAGACCCCGAAGCCCTGCCCAAATGCTGGCCACCGGTTTCAGTTAGTGCTAAATGTGTGAGGGTAGGAACTGCCCCCCTAAGCTGCTGTTCTGAGGCTTGGGGCACCGAGGTCAACGTGGAAAGGTAGAAATGTGTCACGGGAGCAGAAGCAGCCTGAGACGCCGCCTACACATGTGCACTCAGACCTCGACTCTGTTAAATAATGCAACGGCCATTAAAGGAGCATAGCGCCTCAGTCAGGCATACCTGCTCCTCGCTGGGGGGATGACGGGACTCGAAAATGGAAAAGGACATCGCTCATCTTGCTGGAGTGTAATCTCTGCTTGACTTATTTGTAAATATTCATCCACCTTGTTAATAAAAGCTTTTTCCCAGCTTCTGGTTGTCCTGTGAACTGATTTAGCACAAAATACAGAGGAAATACTTCTCTACTCCTTTTATAACTCAAACTTCAAACACCATTTGCCGGGCTGAAAATGAGATGGGTGGGGAAAAAAAAACCCTCCTCTACTTAAAACTGATTACAAGCATGGTCACTTTCTATATCAGCTACAGATACAACCATAATAATTACTGAATCACTTTGACAGGTAAACTTCTCCATCCATCAGTCAACAATTTACCCTGAGGAATGGGCCGGGAAGGTCGGAATCCTAACCCTGGCAGCACGGACAATAAGGCAGGGATGCTAGCCCACGACAGGGCACAAGCATAATAATACACTAAAGCAGCGTTTCCCAACCTGGTCCTAGGGTATCCCAGACAGTCCCCGTTCCTTCTCTAAAAATGTGGACTATCTGGCAGGGAGCAAAAATGTGGCCCGTCTAGAGATCCCTGAGCACTGGGTTGAAAAAACACTTGCACTAGAGGCATTTAAAGGATGTCATTTAGCATAACTGCATGTCCTTGGCCTGTGGCAGGAATCAGGAGGAAACCCTCACACATGGGGAGAGACCTCCTCACTAGGTGGGCAGAGGCAGGATTCAAACTGCAACCCCAAAAATGTAAGGCGACCGGTATGTCTCACTGAGATGCAAAGATCAACAGTATGCTTCTCTCCTTCAACACCTTGTGAGGACAGAGAGTTGACAAGAATGGAGTTTTTAAAAAGTGCTTAAGGACACGGGAGCAGAACCCACACCTGCTTCGGGAGCGTAACATTAGTTCTACGCTGATCCCATACACAGCCCAAAATCAATAGCATCTGTCAACATGATGTGGTTTAGTTCTGGCCACTTCATACACCAACCGCGTGTGCCAGAATAAGCTGCGTTTTCTCAAGAGGACAGATCTGGTTGGGAATGCCGCTCGGGGGCTTCTCCTGTTGGCACTAGGGTTCCCCCACCTCCATACCGGCTGATTCGGGGAGCAGGTGGAGGCTCAGTGCAGCACTTACCCACTGCAGCACCTGCCCGCTGCCCTCTGGCAAACACAGGCCTGCCACAGACATGTTATTACAGACAGCAAACTGAAAATGACAGTATTAAACAGGCACATCAATAATGTAAACACTAAAGATGCTGCACCATCTCTGAACACTGATGGAGGAATGTAGCGGCCAGGTCCTCACTCACATCTCTCTGGACAGGCTGCTGATCTTCTGGTTCTCAGAGCTGAGCTGCTCCCTTGACAGGCTCAGCTCCTCCAGGTACTTAGAGTTCTGCTGTTTCAGGGCATCCAGCTATGGATAAGAGAACAGATGGGTGATGCACACAGGCCCTAAAACAGCATGGTAGAGTCTCTGCAGTATAAACACACAAGCCCAAGAGCAGAATCCTCTCCAGCCTCATCCTGGGAACAGCATGACCACTGTTCACCAAGCCAGCTGTAACACCCTTCACATAACCTCCACCTGCAACCATGTTTACGACCAAAGAGATTTAACAGAAAAACTCAAGGGCAAAGGACTTAAACCATTCGGAAAGATTTAAAAATTACAGTATTACTGCAGTTTGTACTTATTGCAAAATGCTTACAGACATCCATAAACAAACACACACACTTATGATCAGATTAGGTGACTAACAGCTTACACCAAAATAATTCAGACAAATCACTCCTGTGCAGTTCAAGGTTCGTTTTTGGGCACTTCGTTAAAATATGATTGAAATGCAGCAGCATGAGGTCGCCCACAGTAGCACATCCCAGCCAGCCTGCTCTTCATATGCAGAGGTCTGATCTCAGCCAACACCAGAGATACACTCACACACACATGCTTTACCTGGAAACGGGAGGCGAACAGGGTGGAGTACCCTTGCTTTAGCGCTGCCGTATCCATGTCTCTCAGCACGCTTGGAGATACACCAGATGGGTGATACAGGATGGGCTCCCCGCCACCCCGCTTTGACTTGAGAGCGCAGGCAGAGTGTGCCGATGCAAATGGACAGTGATCCGACTTTATGTGAGGGTGGTTGCCCGTGGACTGGCACGCGCCATCATTATGCAATGTCCCTCACCACTGCTGCTGCTCCCCGTGGCTCTGCCTCCATGCCCCCGTTCCCCACTTGCTATATGCTATTCAGAGCCAGGCGACCCAAGCCACTGCTCTCTCTCTCTCTCTCTTCCTCTCCCTCCCAATCGGCAGGCAGATCCAAAGCCCGCCTCCTGCCTGGCGATTACACGTGGGACTGTCACATCTCGTTCTCTTTAAAAAGGCCCACTGGGCAGCCTAAAAAAAAACCCAAACTCCTCATTCCCACCCCCCCGCTCACAACCAAAGTCTGGCTCAAAAGCAGCTATTCTGGTATAAAGGACTTTCGGGCTTGTTTACCTCCTACCTGCCTGGGTGATGCGGCTATTTGGACGCTGTGAGAAGCCTGCCGCAAACGTACTTGTTTGTCCTGCGCATTTGGCATTGCAAATTCCCCCTGACATGGAGCAGACGAACTCCATGCAGGATCTCCTGATGTATTTAGCAAGAAATAACTGACGGGACAATAAAATACACAATGTAACCAGAAGAGGCATAAGACTGAGGATTGATGATGGCAAAAACTGATAACTAAATAATGTATCCTGCATGATACCAATATATCCAGGGAGATCAAACAGGTCCAATAAGAGAGACCATAGTTGTTAGGTTGAAGAAGCTGTTATTAATCATTTGTTATCATTTCTGTATAATCAGTAATGAATGTAATCATATATACACATTATTTTGTTTTCCTTTA
>JAODJX010000042.1:36152184-36162343 GCA_026776945.1 Isichthys henryi
ACTGCCCTGCTTGTTTTCCAGCTATCCCTGCCCTACACACTGCTGATTACCTGGATCAGGTGTGTTCAGTCAATCAGCAACTGAAAGACAGCTGGGACTTGTGTGTGGGGCAAGGATAGCAGGAAAACAAGCAGGGCAGTGGGGTCCGAGGACCGAGAGCCACTGGCGTACAAGCAGGCTCTGTCAGGGTTCCCCCAATGACTTCAAACGGTCTAATCAAAACATCTGCACCCTACCTCTTTTTTCCCCCCCCAAAGAAATTTGGACCCAGGGAGGAACTGGGAATCTCTAGCAAACTTGCCCGTTACAAGCTTTACAGCAACCAAATAAAAGATTGATGACAAAGCTTGATAGTACCCAGATATTAGCACTTTGGCTGGCATTTAAAATATAGCACAAACAAATGCTTTAAAATGAAAACTGTTGAACCTCAAAGCACAACGTAATTTGCTTTTTTTTGACAGCAACATGCACATATTAAAGCTTAATATTTGCAGGGAGGAAGGGACCAAACAGGTCCACACACAGCACCACCAGGAGCCCGTAATTCCACAGTGAGAAACATAAGGGGTTCTGAAAAGCCTGCTGCACACAAATCCGTCCGATGAGGAGGGGCCTTATGTCCCCCTGGCAGCACGCCAACACACGTGCTCCAGGCTCCCCATCTTCAGCTCTTACTTAATCTCCACTCCAGTTACGTCAAGTTGGCCATCTGGGGATGGGCTGGGGGGGGGGGTGAGGAGGTGTCCACACACACACACATACACTCTCACACACACACACACACCCTCATAAGTGAACATAAAAATACAGGGAAACATGCATGGGTGCACAGAGACACACAGGATATTCTCACTGACCTGAAACCCTGCATCACAAAACAAACATACATAAAAACAAAACGACCTAGGGCTAGATTCCCAAGCCTCTATGAGGTGACTTGTTAAGCAAGCGCTCGTTTACCCAGATGGAGGAGCAATGACATTGCAGTACGTTTCCTTTTACGTCACCATGGTGCGTGTGCCTGTCAGCTGATATACCGCCATCCCGCGGCAGGCATCTGTACCAGCTCCATCCCAGAGCAGGTGTCCCATATGTCAGACTGACATCTTCACAACGGGGGTCTCTTCATTAGCAAGAGTTCCCCAGACGGCAGGATGAGAATTGCAATCGAATATTACTTCTACTGCTTAAACTAAAAGTTAATCCCCTTGACAGCTGCGATACACCCCAAACCCACTGGTCCTATAATGACTTAATCCAGAAGCACCGTCCATATCACCCTGTATCCAATCTCCTGCCCATTTTACCAACACAACCGACGAAAGCCTCTGATACATTATGTTTCTAACATTTACTATGCGAGAAGCGAAATTTTGAAGTTCCCCAGCAAATGTGGAAGTTACAATCCATCTGTTTATATCATCGCTGCTAAAATGTGACAAACACTGTCAGCCAGACATGAGAGCGTATCAGACATTCCTACTACCAGTAGCAGCTGCTAGTTTACCTTTTAATCTTATCAGAACAAATTGCTGAGTGTCTAAAATCTCAGACATCCCAATTCAGCTGAGGCACAACACACAAGAACATAATCTATGTCCCACGAGTATCTGGGTCCCACGTGGCTACAAACAAAGCTAAGAGAGTCTAAAACTAACACCCGGCTGTTAAGACAATGATAATTCAAGAGTCTTGTGTGCTTAAAGGAAGACAAACCGCGTGCTTCTTCTCAGGGCATTTAAATATTAAGACTTCATTACAATCCTGACTAGGGCTGTCAATGTTTTCAAAAATCAGATTTCAAATGCATTTGAATATATTCAAAAATAAAAACCCAAAACATAGAAGCATTCTTTTCAGTATTTTAACAACAGCCTGTACAATGTGTCACACTTGTACAGAGCCCCTAAGGGTTGGGAAATTATTTTTGAAATAGTTCTGCATTACCTCGCAATACTTTTGCGTTACTAATAATGAACATAAGAAATTTACAAATGAGAGGAGGCCATTCAGCCCGTCAAGCTCGTTTGGGGAGAACTTAATAGCTGAGTTGTTAAAATCTTATCTAGCTCTGATTTAAAGAAACCCAGGGTTTTAGCTTGCATTACACTAACAGAAAGACTATTCCATACTGGACATTCTGGAAATCAAAGTAGATCACATCGTAGGCCTTCTTGTGATCGATTTCTCCTGTAGCTTCCTCAAAGAACACAAGTAAATTCGTTAAACAGGATCTACCTCTCCTAAATCCATGTTGGCCATCATTCAGAATGTTATTAGAATCCAGATAATCTACCATTTTCACTTGGATTATAGCTTCCATTACTTTTCCAGTTATGCAAGTTAAACTGATTGGTCTATAGTTTGCTGAGATACTTCTATCCCCTTTTTTGACTGTACTCTGACTGCTCAAAGTACAAAACATTCAATTAATAGACTATTAAGTATACATCTAAATGATACAGACATATGCAGTTTAGTGTGCTTTAGGTATTGAAATATGGGGGACAATGCACACCATGCAACTTTCATGTGTGTTTTTAGTCACGTATATTAATTTATTAATATTCAGAGTCCATTCACTGCCAGTGACTGTAAACGAAACTGCTGGGCTACCTGAAGTGCTCACATAATCATTGAAATATGAATTCAAATTTGCCCATAAAGAAATCTGGAAAACCAGGGGTTGTTGCTTGCTTTTGTTGAAAGATGTTACAGGTAAAAAACTAAACGTAACATTAACTTTACCATTTAACGTTTTCACCCACAGTTTAATGCTTAGCACACTTCGCAGGAAATGTCTGTATTATTTAGGTTTATCCATACCATCACATTGCAGCAAACAGCAAGTCGACAAGAGCAGTGGGATCACTAAAGTCTTGTGAGGGAACGAATTTGAGAAGAATTAAAAAAATAATAATTTTCCCACCTTAACCTTTAGGGGCTCCATTGAAACAACAAACTTCCATAGACCTGTGACAGTATAAACAAACCTGTAAATGCGTCTATGGATCTGTGAATGCATAGACAAATCTGCAAATGCATAAATGGGTATTAATGGCTACAAAGTTTAAGTATTTCGCTCCAATTGCTGTGAATACAGAAAAGTCATCAGTTACACTTCAGGTGGACCTCTCAACTGGCTGCCGTTTTACACGTGATTTGCGCTGCACTTTGGCTATGGCATATCTGCAAATGCATGTGTCTGTCTTTCTGTATTGAATTATATCTGACTTTGAGCAAGTTAGGTAAAAGGAGCACACATGTCAGAGCTGGAGTACGACTGAATTTTTAACTGGGATTTCTAACACTATTATTATATATTTTCATTAACATAACCAAGACAGACTACTGCACACATTCTTACCAAGATGCTTTAATTTTGCATTCAGACATATAATTCAGCAAATCAAACATTAGACATCTTTGTTGAAATTTTTATAAATTTTGAGTTTTAGTGGGTAGGATTAAAAGAAAAAATACTATCATATGACAACCAATACAACATATTACAAAATGATCATTTTGCTCCTGAATACAGTAGTATTAGCGGAGGTATATCTTAGTACTGAAAGACCTTTAACACATGGTTACATGGTACGAAAATACATGTCTACCTGGGTTCAACATGGGCATTTTTCCTGTGTCTAGAGAGTAAAAATAGAGTGTGGGGATGTATAGAGGGGAAAATGCCATGTCCAGATGTTTTCTGTCTCACGGTTTATACCCCGACGACGTTTCATGTATAAGACCTCAAACGCTTGCCAGTGGGACTGCGCTAAGCCCTCAAAACCCTCTAAATACAGACAAATCTCCACATGCATTTGCATATCTACCATGACTGAAGTGTAGCAAAAATCACACGTGAAAAGACAGCCAGTTGAGGGGTCAGCCAGAGTTGTAACTGATGATTTTGTATTTACAATGATGGGAGCAAACTTAGACTTAGATATTAACGGCTAAAAAGTCTATGTATGCATTTGTAGATTTGTCTACATTTACAGTATTTGTCTATGCATTCACAGATCCTTGCACGCATTTACAGATGTCTACACCCACAGGTATACCTTTATACTTCACGTCGACCCGCCTGCCGCACGTATACCTTAATGCTCCAAATTGACCGTTCTGCTGCATGTATACTTTAATTCTCCAAACTAGGCTCTCATGCATGTATACCTTCATATACTAAACAGGGTCTAATCCCACACGTATGTCCAGCTTTACATTCCATTTCCATAAGAGTACTTCTAAAACCAACGAATCCAACGAATTTCCAAACCGTCAGCACCACCTTCCAAAGCTGTGGAAGCCCCACCCATCCCCTTACCTGTGCCTGCAGCTCCTGTGTGGCCCCTTGGCTCTCCTGCAGGCGGGTTTGGATGCCACTCCTCTCCTGAAGCAGCTGATTTTTCTCCTGTGTCAGCTGCTCCAGGGCCTGGTGTAGCTGCCCAGCAGACTGGGCAGCCTGAACACAGCGGGGAGGAGGTTGTTTTAAAACATTCACAGGAGGGACATGGTGCAGCACACTAGAGATGGGGCCCTTGATTGGCACCCCGAGCTCTAAACGCACCATTTCTCCCATTTTGCGTTTCTCTCTCGAGAAGAAAAATACCCAAGACCACGATCGATATTTAGATTCGTGTCAGAGAATCCATTTCATTTCAACGACACAGTAGTCCGTCACAGACTTACTTAAATCATTAAATCATAATTTTTAGAAGCACCAATTTTGTACTTTTCATCCTGTTTCTAAATAAGTTATTAATGGCATTTGTTCCTCAGAAGCAAAATTATTTATAGTTCAATAAAATATTAAAGTCTGTGTAGCAATTAACCCACAATCTAGGCAGTTCATACCGTCGATTAGCATAAAGCAAGCAGATTAATGTGATTAGTCAAAAAAAAAAAGAAAACTGGAACTTAATGTTGGGTGGAACACACATGCAAGAGTTGTGCAAGGTCACTCAAGCCATTCGGCAACAAGGTTAGTGGGATGGTTAGTTGTGTGTACCTCAAGCTGCTGGGACAGAGCGTTTTTGTGCAGGGCTTCGAGATGCATGACTTTCTGGGCAGCTTGGTCCCTCTCCCTGACCAGGGACTCCCTTTCACCCTGCAAGGCACTCAGGCTAGCAGAGAGTTCTGCCTGGGCTTGGCCAGAGGCCGCTGTCTTTTCCAGGGATGCCCGCTGCTTCTCCTCCAGTGAGGCCTTCTCAACCTGAAGCGTGGCAAGGTCTGCCTCCAGCGCCAACAAAGTGGCCTGCTGGGCTTTGGTCTCCTGCTGGAGCCTTAAGCTCTCAGCAGCACTCGCCTCCTGACCATTGAGAAAGGACTCCATGTCTTGTTCGAGCTTGGATTTGGCATCCAGGAGGTTCACCTTCTCCTTGACCAGAGAGGCAGTTTCTCTACCCACCTCTTCTAACTTAGCAGCAATGCCTGCTTTCTCAGCAACCAGATTCTCTTTTTCTAAATTGATCTGCTTCAGCTGAAACTTCAGGGTCTCTGCCTCTTGGTTCAAGGCAATGGTCTTGCCTTGCTCCTCCTTCAAGCTGATGGCCAGAGTGCACAGCTCTCCTTGAAGGTCTGTCACTTTTCTGTCCTGGACATCCTTAGCTGCAGTCAGCTTGCTTATTTCACTGGCACTGTCCTGTAGCTGATGTTCCACACACTGTTTTTCTCCTGAGAGACTTTCATTCTGAGCAGAGATATCCTGCATCTGAGCTAAAAGTTCCTCTTTCTCCTTCTCCAACTCCTGCAGACCCCGGGTCAAGTCAGTCTCCCTAAGAAGAAGGCAGTCTCTCTCTGCCTTCAAGGTCTCTCTTTCCTGCACCAGCTCCATTCGTACATATTCAGAGTCATCCTTCAGTTTCTGTAATTTCTCTATCAGATCAGCTTTCTCTCCCTCAAGGGTTTCCTTATGGGAGCACTGTATCTGCAGCTGGATTTGCAGATCTGATTTTTCCTGCTCTATCACGGATTTCTCAGCACCCACCGTCACCATGCTACTTTTCATTTCCTCTAGCATGGCTGCTAAAACGACCTTGTCCTCCAGGAGGTTTGCATTCATTCTGCAAGAGTTCTCCAGCTGGTGCTTTATGAAACGGACATCATCTGCCAGTTTGTCCTTTTCCTTTGCAAGAGCCTCCTTCTCAGATATCTCCCTTTCATGCTTTTCTATCAGATCTCCCTTGTCCTTCTCCAAACAGAGCTTCTCACTCACATGCTGCTGCACTGCAAGTTCAAGGGCTGCTTTCTCAGCTTGGAGGCCAAGAAGCTGCTTCTCTGCTTCCTGTAGCTTGCAGTTGAATGCCTGCTTCTCCTGGCCCAGGGATGTGACCTCTTGCTGGGACTTCTGTAAGGCAGCAGTTGACAGGCAGAGCTTCTCAGACAGCTCTTCTTTCTCCCTGAGGATCTCACCCTTCTCCATACATACCTTCCTCTGTTGAGCTAACAGGTCTTCCTTCTCCTGCAAAAGGTGGAGTCTTTCAGAGTCAGTAATCTCCCTGCTGGTTTTAATTTCCTCTAGCATCTTGGCCAGGCTGTTTTTAGAGGCCTGCAACTCAGCATTGTCATAAAGAGACTTCTCCAGGTCTTTCTTGGTAGCATGCAGTTGATTTTGAAGATCTCTTTTTTCCACTCCAAGAGCTTCCTTGTCAGAAACAGATGACTGAAGCTGTTCAAGAATCTCAGCTTTTTCCTTCCCAAAAGTTTCAGCCTCTGCGTGCAGCTGAGCGTTTCTTGCACAGAGATCCTCTTTCTCCATGTTCAGTGAAGTCCATCTGGCCTCTAGCTCAGTGTTCTTGGTGCTTAAGATGGTGTTCTCCTCTCTGACCAAGTCTATTGCAACTGCCAGCTTCTCCTGCTCAGATGTCAGTTTCTCTTTGCTTTGCTTCAGTTCCTCCTGGATGCTTTCTTTTGCCTCAAAAATCTTCTCGTAATCCTTCATGTGTTGCTTCCTGTTATTCTCCTGGTTTAGGATCTCCTGTTGGTACTTTAGAAGATCTTCCTGCCTCTCAGCATTTATCTTGCGAAGCTCCTTCAATTGGCTCATGTATTCTGCTTCAGTATCCTGAAACCTCTTGTTGGCCAGTTCCGCATCTTTTATACGAACACTAAGCTCCTCGACTGCCTGGGAAAGGGTCTCCTTCTCCAAGCACAATGCGGCTGTTTCCTTGTGCAGCTCCTGATTCTTGGAGTGAAGCGCTTCTTTCTGCTGGAGAACCTGCCTATTAAGCTGCGTTAGTTCCTTGGATTTCAACAGAAGTTCCGTGTGGCTGGATCCCAGTGTAGAGAGATTCACGGCAGCGTCAGAGAGCTGTGTCTGAAGGGCCTCTCTCAGAGCTCCAGAGTCAGCGATTTCTCTAGATGCTCTCTCTAACTCTAATGTTTGAACCTCCAACTGTGCAACTACCTGCTCAGCTTCCTGCTTGGAGGAGGCTAGCTCGACAACAAGGGACTACAGGGGTAAAGTGAAAGGAAACAGGGGAAGGGAGAGGTCAAATCGAAAAAAAAAGAAGTCAGGGAAACAAATAAAACAACGAAAAAGTACCGTACACCGGGCAAGTTTAAAGACAAGCAAGCCAAAACAAGAGGGGTAGGGTGGTACATATCCACAAGGAACAGAACACCAAACCACATACAAGTAATATTATCTGATCAACAGAACTAATGCACATGGTGAGCTTGTAACTGAATGAGGATGATGACGACAATTACTTACAACCTGACGACAGAATGAATAATGTAAGAGTGCCAATGAAATGTAACTAGGACTAAATCAGGAAGGTACCGATTGCCTAGTGTTGGAACTGAAATGGTCATTTTGTACAAAATGACAAATTACATCAAACTGTATGAAATGGATTTGACTGTAGTCTTTTTTAAATCAAATATCATTCTAATAAAAAGGTAAAACACTAGTGATCTCACTTAGAATTACTGCTGATTATCAACCAATTTGTTAGTAAGAACAGGAAAGATCTTCTGATAAAATCGACTGTGAAAGATGTCTCATTAAAGCCAATCAAACTGATCTATAGATTAAAAAATGCATACGTCAGATTTTCCTAGTACAATTGTAAAGTTAAGAAAGGTGTAGAGGACATTGCTTATCTGATAAAGTAAATCAAATGTTTAAATGTAGGAAAGCAAAATGATGCATAGCTGAGGTGAGGGAGAGTAAATACCAATGACATCTGCGTTGCTGAATTAATCTTCTGGCAAAAAGAAGCCAAAAACACAGTCCCACCCCGATCTTAGGTACATATGCAAACACTTGAGCTTGACTGATGTGCTATTCGTAAGACGCGCTGCGTCATTCAGCTCCATTATATAATCGACGTGTGTTTGCTTGCATACGAAACTCTAATCCTCTAATCCTACAATCGCTCCATTACTTTAGCTTATCATCAACAGCTCACCTGGGCCTGTTCTTTGTAGGACTTCAGCTCAAGAACCTGCTGTTCTAGGTCCATGGCGTGGCCTTGTGTCGTACTGAGCTCCTGCTCGACTGCCTCCAGCTTGGCATGAAGATCCTGGAGTTGCTGGTTGTGCTGCTCTGTCTGCTTCTTTAGGGAGATGACTTGGGAGGCCTGGAGCTCCTGGTTCTGGGCCTGGCCCTGTTTAATGCTTGCCTCCTGAAAGGGCATATTGGGGTGGAAGGGTTAGAGCTGAGGAGATGGTTCAAGAACCATCAAGAAATTCCTAAGGTGGGTCAGCAAAATTTGATTCCAAAAAACTAAAAGCCACACAGACTACAGACTGTCATGATAACGAAGAGATTAAACAAAAATTATATATTACACCTTCGGCACAGGGATACAATTATTCGTTCCTTTATAAGCGATATACTGGCAAGCTAGTTTCGTGGAGACTCCACGCAGTGACACGAACAAACCTTAATCTTTAATTGGCCAGGAGAAAAATTAGGGATGGGCTGATCCACTTTTTTCAGTTCCAGTATCTGATTCCGAAACTGATAAGAGCTCTTTTCACTTTATATGTGTGTGTGTGTTTGCGTGTGTAACACTTCATATATAAATATTTTAAATTAGTAAATATAAAAGAAAAAAATGCATGCCATAAAATCTTTAATCCACCTCATTTGTGCATCTTGTTCAAAGTAGTTCAATCTGAGTATCTTCCAAGTGTGAATACGCAGGTGGTGAAGACTTAAAATGCCGCACGATTTTTCTCCCACTGGCAACGGTGTCACTTACACTACATTGCGATATGCAACCCCTCATGCTTCACAAGCTGTATCAAGTGTGCAAAACAAGCGACTCCCAAATCATCCATTGCTTTTTTTCATATTACTCATATTGTCTCGCAGTTGCCTGCACTTTTAGAGGGATTTTCCACTAAATGCTACTTCCACCTCTCAAAACTTTGTTTTTACTCAGATTGCAAATTGCTGTGCTCCTAGTTGTAGTTAAAAGTATAAAATACTTGCAGATCGTCACCCTCTTATCTGATGTCTTATCTGTACACCCCTCATACTGAAAAGTGTATGCGCATGATGTCACAATAGGCAGAAGTCACTGCGCTCACACTCAGCGAGTGGCAAATCGACTGAATGGCAGTGTTAGTGTTCCGCTTGCATGCAGCAAAAAACACATCTAAAATGGAAAAGAGCTGTCATGTGATTGATTGTACAACAAGAAATAGGAGCTATCTTTTCACAGATTGCTGAACACCAAACAAGTAAGTATTGCACATGGATGGGTCACATATGGCTGACACCCAACTTGTCTAATAGGTATGGATTGGTGCTAATACCGATCCAAATATCGAATCGGTGCATCTCTAAGAAAAAACGACAGGAAATCAGAAAGTAGTCGGACCGAAGATCGTATACAAACACCTTTTCTACCCTGTGCGATCAGAATAACAAAAATGTCTAGCAGATTTGAAGAAAGACTGACTGAGAAAGTCTGGAAATAGCAGCATTTATACGATTCTCCGCTATGGGATTGTAGACTACCAGACGGCTACAAACTAAAACAAAATACGCTTGTAATGCAATGCCATATGCCTGTCTGTGTTTTTGCTTGGTGTTTTTTAGTTTTTATATTATTTTTCATTTAAAATCTAGTTTGAGATGCAGTCACGTTAGTTTTTATTTTAAAGATGTAAATCTATTTAGTTTATATATATA
>JAODJX010000042.1:36162443-36196862 GCA_026776945.1 Isichthys henryi
ATATATATTTTTTTTTTTACATGATGTTTTAGAATTTTTCTAGGGATAGCAAAGTCCTACAACTTTGTCTAAGTACTACAAAATGTCACAATGTAGTGCCTAGTTATTTATATGGTTCATTGCATGAGAGACCCAAAGAAACAAATCTTTACATCAGCTAAATAGTATTTAAAAACAGTAACAGAAAGTATCTGACATTTTTTTTTTTTTAAATTTATTTTACCTCAGATGGTTTTGAAACCAATAGTATATGTCATTTAGTTATTTTCTTATTTTATTTAGTCTTGCGGAAACATTTTCGTTACTGATTTTAATCCTGCCATGCGTACGGTAAGCACACGGTTAGGGTTCTGTTTATTCTAATAACATCCATACCACACTTCATAACTGTGACTTCTAAAAGCAGCTTTGCCTGCCGCGGTGGCGTTGGAAGTATAAACATTCAGAAAAGTGGATGATCTGGCACTGAGTCATGTGCGCCTCTGTAGTCACGCTTTCGTGTGAACTATGAATCAACCTGGAACCGCGCTTGCGACACAGAGCGACTGGCCATAATGTTGGGGGCACTCATTCTCATGTAAATATGATTTGCCAATATTAAGGTCAGAAAAATAAAATTGAGGTTATGTCTATATATCATGCGACAAGTGAATAACGTAATTATTGTGACAAGGCTGCAAAGTATATAGGGCACCAAAAATGACACCAAGCCTAAACCCCTTAAGAGGTAACACTGAATCAGCTCATATACTAATGTGCATGACCAGCACTAGTTCATTTCAGGCCACATTGTTCTGGCTGGACCCACCACGGGGGCCAGTTGTGGCCACAGCACCGCGCTCACCAGCTGGGTCAGCTGCAGACCCCGTTCTCGCAGCTCAGCCTGGTGTGTCCCCTCTGCCTCCCGCAGCTGTTGGGCTACCCGCTCCTCGCTCTGCCTTCGACTCTCCTCCAGGTATGCTGCTTGCTCCTTGGCCTCAGAAAGCTGGGCTTGCAGCTCCTCCACGATCCTGGAATTAAGGGGTGGAGGTTACCAGGAGGGCTTTTCAACAAGCCAGCACTACTCATTGAGGCCCATTTGGAACAAAACAGAACAAAGTTACAGAGGCGAACTCCACTTTCAACTACAGCATTTGGGGATGCAAAACAAAAGCTACCCTGATTGTAATTATTCAGATCAATCACAATAAAATCCGTTCAAATGTAGGTAAAAGAGCGACCAGCAAAACGTTAAGCTGAAGCACTTTTAGTCTGAAAATTGGAAAAAAATATATTTACAGAGCAGACCCATGTGCTTACACAACAGAATGATAATACATTCACATTTCATGTAAGCATCCTTATCTGGACACCTGGCAAGTACAAGTAAGCAATTTTTTAGTAGTAGTAAGACATGATGGAGGGGAGCTAGTCTTGAGGGCAGAACACACCTTTCTCTCTGGGTGAGCTCATTGTTCATCTTGGTTAGCTGGGCGGAGCTGTCTCCCGACAACTTCATCATGTCCGCCATGTCGCTCTCCAGCTTGGCCTTATCTGCAGTCAGCCTGTCCAGTTTCTCCTCTGCTGCCTTCATCTTCCTGCCCATCCCTGCAATTACAGAATTTTTTTCTGAGGACTGAAATTTGGCCTCAAACAAAATACTTGCATGTGATGAACATTCTATCTTAAGAAAAAACTTTCAAGTGACCTCTCTCAAAAATGTAAAGTATTAGACTAGTGAAGACCAACTGGGTCTAGTGCTTATTTCTACACCTAGTTTTGGAGACTTTTCCCATTATTACTGCTACATGACGCTGGCACTGCCTTCCTTCACATCAAATGTGAAAATTGTCCATTTATCAGCATGTTTTTTCCCCTACATAAAGCCAACGCCCAAGCTTAGCACAGACAGGAGTTTACTGACAGACTTTAGAGACAGAGCTGCTGGGTTATGCACTTGAAATGGTTTATGAATTAGATCTAACATTATCCATACATGTGCAGCTACAATCAATCAACACTAAAGATACTACTCCTCATTAGATCCTTTACAAATTCATCTCTTTGTAATATTTCATTTTTGTATCATTTTTATTTTTGCACAAGTGTCAGTACATTTCATCATAGTTTTTGGCATCATACATTTTTATTTTACTATTGACACAATAGTAAGAATCTTTGTTAAAGAATAATTCTGTTGATGAAAACTGACATAAATGAACAATAGTTACTGCCACTAAAATCCCACATATTTATACCATTATGTGTAGAATTGGTACCAATTGGGAAAGAGACAGGTCAGGTAGCTCCGTTGGGGGCCCTTGACCTAGGGTATATATGAAACTATGGGTATGAAAATACATGGGGGACAAATAAGATCTCATATTGGTATAAAATGGTATAGAAATATTAGCGGTTCACAATCCATTTGGACACACTGTCTGTCCGTTGAAGTACATCAATATGAAGGTGGAATATTTTTGGTCATTGCCATCTTAGCACTTTTCTTCTAACTGAAACTATTTTTTGTTTCTTACCTAGCAGGCAAATCATTTAGGCTATGTTGACAAAGCAGATGCTACTTGAATCTAAGCTAATGGTAATATAATTGCATGTGTTAATATGCGTCTGTACTATATAGTTCTTCTATAATCATTTACAAGTTTTGGATTGTAACATTTATAGCTAGACGTGTACTAAATGTTAAAAGTTTTGCTTCGTTACATGTTTTGCCATGTAGAGTCACGTGACTTATAACAGCCCTGCAGAGCACGTAGTTGGAAAAGTACATAAAAGCACTTAAATCAGTGGCAGAATGCACTTAAGGGTCATTTACATGCAACACGCTCGTATTTTGGCGTTTCTCCAGCCAAAGAGCATATCTGGTGTAAGTGCACATAAACCCAGGCTTAAGCTGATGGTGGAATATGCTTAAGTGGAAAAAGTGCATGGCTACGTGCTTACGCTGACATTGGTATGCCCCGAGTACATATGGCACATAGCCAAACAATGGCTAATAGGGTGAAAAGTAGCGTTGACTTCTAGCACTACACACATCTCCTTTATAAACCATGTCTTCTTTCACGTCAATGGCATGGCAAGTGAAACAAATGAAAAAAATTTAAACATCAACCTATGTGAAGAAGAGGCACCACTGACCAGCCAGCTGGCTCTTAAGGGTCTCCGTCTCTGTCAAAAGGGCTGTGCACTGAGTCTCTTTCTCACCAAGTTTCTCCAAGGTTTCTTTGAAATAAAGGGTCAAATAGATCAGACTTTTTAAGATCATTTACAAAGTTAAAGCTTTAGACATTGTAGCCCTTGAGAACAGGCTGTAATTATGTCATTTGGGGAGAAGTCAAATCTTATAATTATCCAGTTAGCAGTTTTATCAAATACTTTAAATTTAAAGTAACACTTGCCTTTCAGAATTTGGCCAGTTTTACCCTGTTCTGCTGTTGAACCATCAAGGTTTTTCCTCTGGGGAAAAAAAAAATTTAATGAACAAAAACCAAGAACCAGCACAGGAAATCCAAACAGCTTGGAGTGAAATCCACCAATTCAAGACAAAAAGCTCCCTCTGGTGGGAATATATCAGAACTGAATTCAGGAGTGCAGAGTTTGATATCACTGGTCAACATACACTTTGTCACAGAACAATTAATGGGTATTTCATGAACTTGTTAATGCTGATTTCAGAAATGAACTAATAATTTTGCTATCACTCATAGTTCTTAAGCGATTCAATTTGTAGGCTATACTGGTTGTATGTAACCAATTGAGAATGTAAGGGTATAACTAGTTTAAATTTTTTTTATTTCTGTTTGTGATCCTTTTTAAGACTCGACAGAAGGGCCTAAAGTGCTGTAAGTATACACTACCAGTCAAAAGTTTGGACATCTTCTCATTCAATGGCTTCTTTATTTTAATTGTTTTCTACATAGGACATTAATATTGAAGACTTCAAAATAATGAAGAAATACATGTGGAATTATGCAGTAAATAAATAAGCGTGAAATAAACCAGAATGTTTTCAATGAACAGCTGCACCTTGTCCAGAGTTAATTTGTGGAATTTCTTTCCTACTTAATGTGTTCGAGACCATCAGTTGTGCTGTGCAGAGATAGGGTTGGGGCACAGTTCCACACAGTGAATAACCCAATTCAACTACTGGTCTACTCCACATTATGGGAATAACTACTTGACTAAGTAAAGAGAAACAACAGTCCATCATTACTTTAAGACAGTGGTTCTCAAACTTGGTCCTCGGGCCCCACTGCCCTGCTTGTTTTCCAGCTATCCCTGCCCTACACACTGCTGATTGACTGAACGCACCTGATCCAGGTAATCAGAAGCTGAAAGACAGCTGGGACTTGTGTGTAGGACAGGGATAGCTGGAAAACAAGCAGGGCAGTGGATCCCAAGGACCGACTTTGAGAACCACTGCTTTAAGACATGAAGGTCAGTCAATCCGGAAAATTGCAAGAATTTTGAATGCATCCTCAAGTGCAGTTCTGAAAACCATCAAACGCTTTGATGAAACTGGTTCACAGAGATCAAGTAACAGGCATATCTCAGTATCAACTGTTCAGAGGAGAATGCATGAAGCAGGCCTTCATGGTCGAATCACTGAAAAGAAACCACTACTGTGGAAGAACAACAAGATGAAGAGACTTCCTTGGGCCAAGAAACACAATAAATGGACACTGGACCAGTGGAAATCTGTATTTAGGTCTGGTGCATCCAAAATTTGAGATTTTTGGATCCACCTGCCATGTCTTTGAGAGACACAGAAAAGGTGAGTGGATGGTTCCTACATCTGTGGTTCCCACTGTGAACCATGGAGGAGGAGGTGTGATGGTGTGGGGGTGACACTGTTGGCGATTTACTCAACGTTCAAGGCATATTTAACAAGCATGGCTACCACAGCATTCTGCAGCGACATGCCATCCCATCTGCTTTGCGCTTTAATCTACTATGTAGAAAACAATAAAAATAAAGAAAAACCATTGAATGAGAAGGTGTGTCCAAGCATTTGATGGGTAGTGTATTTTGCCAGAGTTAACAGGCTATAACATGTTTGAACATGTTGAGACAGCATCCTGTTCTCTCTCTGACATGGAAAAATGATATCAAGGCAAATGGAGTCCCAGTATGATTGCTGACATCCGCTAGTCCCTTAAGAGGAATGTTCCTGAGAACAAGTACAACAGTTCATGGACAGTCTTGCTTTGGATGGAAGATTACACTGCATTTTAGATGGAAACACACTGCTAAAAAAAAAAATTATCACAGCACTCAAAATTTTTATCTACAAGTAGTTTGCCATTTACTTCACAGCTTAACTGCATGAATGGCAAGTACATGCTGATCATTCATTATAAAAGCACATTTTCTAGATGCTTGAAGAATCCCATTAATCCAGCTGCTGCTGAAACCAGTCCCTGATTCTAGATCTCACCTGAGTCTATTTATTACTCAAACTGAGAATCATTTAAAAATTAAGTTATAAGCCAGTCCCCCATGACTTGGGCTCTAAGTCTTGTCATCCTACAACTTACCAGGTTACCCAGCTGCTGCTCCAGAGAGATTCTCTCTTTATCTGTGGCTGCCAGCTTCTCCTTGAGGGACAGCATCTCCAGCTGCCTGCCCTCCAAATCTCTGACCAGGTCTGTAACCTGCGGCGTATGTGGCCGCCATGGGATCATGGGAAAGGTGAAGGTGAAACCACCATGGAATGAGTATGAATAAACTAACAAAACAATGACTAAGTTAACTATGAAATTAAAGAAGAACCAAGACTAAATATGTGGCATAACGGATAGAAAAACTAAAAGGATGCAAAAGACACACTGATGTTCCTTATTGAAAAAAACAATGTATGGGGCGGAAATGAAAACACAATGAGCCTGGACCCACCTTGGTAGACTGCGAGTGGGACGTGGCTTCAGCTGCCTCCACACTGGCCCTCAGTTTCTGAACTTCCTGGTTACCTTGAGCCTCCTGGGCATGCAGGGCTTCCCTGGACTCCTTAACCTGCTCCCTCAGAGCCTGCAGCTCAGAGGCCTGCTGCTCACACCGGCCTTCCAGGTCCTCTAGCTCCTTTACCTTCACTTCAGCAGCATGAAGCTTGCCCAGGACATCCTCCATCTCCACCAGGTGCTGTTCTTCAGCACTCTCCAGGCTGCTGCGGAGTGACTCTGCCAGTCTTTCCTTCTCTTCTGAGGCATGCATCAACCGGCCACGCAGATCCTCTATCTCACGGGACCTGGAGGTTCCCTCAGCCTCCTTCCTGGACTTAAGGTCTTCCAACTGCAAACTGTGCTCCACCTTCTGCCTCTCTATGGCACTCTTCAGTTCCATCAGCTCAGCAGACTGAGATCCTGCGTCCTTGCCAAAGGACGCCTTCAAGTCTTCAATGGTCTGCTGGTTGGAGACAATGGCCGACTCGAGTTTGGTCCGCCACAGTTGGACGACATCCGCATTCTCCTTTTCAGCCTGGCTAAGGTGACCCTTAAGCAGCTCATTTTCCTGGGAGAGCTGGTCACTATTGGCCTTTAGCTGGGCACGCTCTTCCTGCCAGGCGTTCTCGCTGGCCTCCAAGCGTTCCCTCAGGACAGCTAGCTCGTGCTGGTGCTCCGCACCCTGTGCTGCCAGCTGAGCCTTCAGCAAGCTCAGCTCCTCTGAGCCAGAGGGCACAAAGTGGCCGGCCTCCACCCCCCGTGACGACTCCAGGCGCATGCGTAGGTCAACCACCTCCTTGGCTCGCAGGGATAAGTCTCTCTCCAGCTCCATTATACGAGATTTCTCAGAAACCGTTGCTACCTACAACACGGCAAAATTTGCATTGAAAACAAAATGAAGCCCCCTCGATGAGCTATGGTAAACAGGATGGAGCAGGGTCCACTGAGCAAAGATTCCCTTGTTTGAGGATACTGTAAGGCCATTTCAGGACTACAGCAGGCCCTAAACACACCCAGGGGAATGCAGAGAACAATTCAGCCTCCCCAAGAATGGCCTGATCAGAAACCAGCACACAAGAACAGGGTATCTGAAGCCACAGCTACAGAGATGTGTGTCAAGGCCCACAACCATGTGCAGATTATATTCAGGAGATCTACCCCACCCCCCAACAAAAGCAGCTGAGCATTAAAGGTAAGGAATGTAGCTTGAGAATGGCATAGGAATAAGAAGCCCAAGTAAGCAGGAGAGCCAGGGAAAAGCAGATGGGGATGGCAGGCTATCCAGGACTGTCAGTGAAGGTTTGCGACAACTTGGGGCAACCTGGGGTGAACTAGGGCAGAATGAGAATGAGCAGTGCACAGCTGGCAAGACCAGCAGAACATAGCTGCCAACCTCAGACAACCCCTATGCAATCAGTACACCCAACAGAATATCCACAAGGTTACAGAGAAAGGTCTGTTTAGGACTGTTTAGTCCTGGAATGGCCCTTTGACCATGTTAGCTCAAGGTAATGGCAGATGTTATTGGTTAAAGAAGTTTCCTCGGTCAGCTATTTAATAAATTGGCTAACTTCAGCGTTACATATTTGCCAAAACCAAAAACCTGTCAAGCTGTTGCTTGTCATCCACCTTGTATCTCTCATTGCAGTTTACAAAAATCAAATGGAGGAGAAGCCACTGAATATCTGAATCCAAAAACTTCTAGATAATATTGCTGCTCAGTTCAAAGTTAACTCTGTTGGATGTTTCAGCCAACAACAACCTAGACGTTATCTTGAAATTAAATGAAATGGCTTTAATTCTTCTTTTCATTGACCCAAAGTGCTTCAACTTAACACCACATGGGTACACAACACACTTTTCCACCTTTTTTGACACCATAATGGTAAAAATCAGGACACCAGTATTTCCAAAGACGCAGGCAAACGGCTGCTGGTTTCCTCGACTGACACTTTACGGAACGGAATCCATTACCCTAGTGTCTTCTAACTCTCTCTGGAGTTTGTCAGCTTTGGTCTTTTCAAAGAGCAGGCTCTGTTCGAGTTCCTTAATGTGGGCATGCTCCAGTTTGGTCTGCGTCTGTTAGTAAAGAAGGGAGAGGAACAGAACACACCAATGCCACCATCACATGCCAGGCAGACTGCTGCAAGGGAGCTTCATGCAGGCCGTGCCAGCAGCACCATCCACCAGTGAGGAGAGATGGGGTGGAGGGGCAGGTGGGTAAGTGAGGTGGAAGGGTTGGGATTCGGGAGGGATGGAGATGGAAAATGATAATGGAAATCAAGTTATTTGTTGTGGTTAGAGCATAACTGGGAGTGGGAGGTGTTCAGGTCAAAAGAACCATGCAGAACCAAGCTTTAAAATTATGAATGGTCCAAAAACAAAGTGAATGAGTGCATGAGTGAATGTAACACCAAAGGACTTCGACCATTCTGTCAGATGAGGTACTGAATGTTTGAAGGGGAAGGAGAGGGGCTTTTACATGCCGCTGCACTGCAGCAACATGAAAAGGCTACAACAAATCATGGGATACCTCCCCATTTTAGCAGCACGATCGGAGTCATTGAATCATCATTTACAACAAAGAGTTAATACAGAAACAATATTACCATAGACCCCATAATAACTTGAGATAATGTAGAAGAGAAGTTAGTATGAATGATTTCAATAAATCATGATGTAAAAAAAAAAAAAAACACAAAAAAAAACAAAAAAGCCAACAGGGGGTATGTGATGGAGGCGTGCGGCCATACTTGGCGATGCACCTCAACATGGCCACTGCTAGCCAACATGGTGGACAAATGAAAGGGCATTAATGGCAGAAAACCTTCATTTTTGGGCTTACAGTAAAACATTGCATTGTCACTTATTGTTTCACACACACAAAGCATTTGATGTTCCGTTATGTCTTGTCTTATAGCAGAGGGCACATGCAAGCAAACAACTGAGGCTTAGAGTGTCGTTAGTGCTGCAATTACCAATTAAGGAAAAAGAAAATCAAGTAAAATCAATAAAATTCTACCCTGAGAATCGGTTTAAAATGGGGAATTTCAACGCAGGATGTCTTCGGCATATTGGGATTGCTGTGGAAAGACATATCCAGTGATGGAGGCACCATTTCAGACAGCCAGACCTGCCCCGTCCCACACGCTCCACATGTCAGGGTTGCCAGATGGGCCCGAGGCATGGGCACAAAGACGACTGCATAATACGAGCTAAAATAACCATCAAGAAGCTTCAGGCAACAGTCTACACCAAGATCTGCAGCTCACAAAAAGCTCCTTTCAACATGCAAACTAATGTCACAGTTCATGACCCTGGAGGGAGATTAAGTGAGCAATATGTGCCACTCAGAAATTAATGTTATCCAAGAAGATATCTCGGAGTTCTGGCTGTATTGCCTCTGATGGTGTCATCAGGCATGTCTCCAAATCCTCACATTGATCAGAGCTAATTAAAATGTGTAAAGAAATCCTCTATGCTACATAATGGTGTCTTAGGAACAGCACAACATGCAATATCAAAAAAGGTACCGCAAAAACAGGCATTTGTCAAGCTTAAAGCAAGCCAATACTAAACACTGTAAACTTTTACTAAAACTCGTTCAGTTTTTGCACTGGCTCAAGATGTTTTCGCCAGCATTTTTGCCCAAGCATTTTAATTTCACTTGATTTCTTCTTGTTCTACATTAAAAGAATGGCTGACGCACCAATTACTCTGAAAGAGCAGTGATTTGTATATAAATGCTAAGGTTTGGACAACGTGATGATTAGAGTACGGATAATAATCAGTAAACGGTTGATTAGATTGAGTGTTAACACAGAAGCCAAGCCACATCTAGATTTTGATTTAAAAAGAAGAGAGATGACTTATACAATAATGATATTAAAAGCTTAATCTAGGACGGAATGCTCTGATTCAATGATGTAAATGTTAAAACCAACTCATCAGTCATGGGATCCCACCCTGACTCCTAGAATGACCCTATGTGTGTGTGTGTGTGTGTGTGTGTGCACGTACGCATGTACGCGTTAGGGACAAAGAGGCAGACTGTGTTCCTTTACCTCCAGGTCCCCTTTGGTAATGCAGGCTTCTTCCACACGGAATTGAAGGTCCTCCACTTTCCTGTTACACAGCAGGGACATTTCAATGCTTCCTTCCTGCTATAGGTTATCATCAAAACACCCCCAAAAACCACAACCCCCACACCACCACCAACCTTTTCTCCTCCTCCAGCTGATTCAGCAGCTCCACCTTGTCCCTGTCTGCAGCTTCCACCAACCCACGCAACTGGTCCATCTTGGCCTCCATCTCCAGCACATACTAAAACATGTAGATGGGGGGGAATGGGAGGGTTTTAGGGGTGGGCCCCTCATTTTCAACAAAGTCCAACTCACACAGACTAATGGCGACCCCACCTGCTCCTGGCCCTCCCTCAGTAGCGTAAGTTCCTGCTCCACCTGGCCCACGTGGCTAGTGGCCTTGGCAACCTCGGCTCGCTCGAGGTCCCGCTCGGCCAGCAGCTGCTCGATGTGCTGCTGCTTCTCCTTCAGGGCTTCCTGCAAAGCCGTGGTGCCCGAGATCTTGCGTGCATAGCGAGACGACGTCTCTGTCAGCTGCAGAGGGGCCGCAGAAGACCAAGAGGACTCAAACCCTTCACATTTCAATAACCGTTTAGGCAGTCATAGCTGCAGTGACCAGGGGGAAGTCATAAGGTTCATAAGGATGAGATATCTCACCAGGCCTGTACGGCTGGGCTTGCCGCTGACGGAGGAGGTGACTGAGCTCATGGAGCTGATGGAAGAGGCACTGGGGCTGCGCTTGAGGGAGGAAGGCGTGGTCACAGACTTGCGTGCCGCGGCCGCCTTGGCTTTGGCCGGTGTGGTGGATGGGAAACCAATTCGCGTCACCTTGTGCACTGGTGCAAACAGGCCGTATCTGGGCTGGCACTGGAAGTACCTGCAGATATCGGGTATTTCAAAAGCTTAATTACTTTTATTGTTAAAAGTCAATGACTGCAGTTAGTGTGTTGGATACTACTACTAAGTGAAAATTTGATGCACTGGACCACTATGAAGGCCGACAGCAGCATCATGCTCTTACAGCTCAAACAGGATATAGTGGTCACCTGGTTCCAGCCACCGCCCCGTCATTCTTTCCCAGAGGCTCATCCAGCTCCACGCCACACCACTCGCCCTTGGCGAAGTCTGTCTCACCCAGGAACCGAACCACACCGGCCTTGGTGCCCCCGACCTGTGGGAGGAACAGCAACTCCATGATCACCAAGCTCAGTGTCATTCATAGGGTCAACTGTGGGGGCAGCACCACAGGCAAACATAATAATAGAGTTTAGGCCCTCAATCTCGTCCTGGGAATCTCCAGAACAAGGGCCGAAGGCCTCTGCTCATGTTTCCAATGTGTATATTTAACACCGCGATCTCACTGGTCACATGCAACTGCTGTATATTTATTTTAATCCTTAGGTACAGAACTAAGTACTGTTCCATTCTGGTGAGGAAGGAAAGACATTTGAAATTTGAGAACTTGTCACATGAACAAGGTGGAAACCAGAGGAAATGAGCTCTAGCTGCTGCAGCCACAGAACGGGGAGTTTGCTAGCAGGGGGTATTCAAGAGGTGGTGGCTTCTAGTCCCATTACTGCACAGAGGAGCAAGACTATGGAGCCAGTGCTGAAGATAAAAGGGAGCACAGGAAGCAGGAGAACACAGACTATTCTAAACTGAGGCAAACTCACATGATCATGCCATGAACACATTCAGCAGAATGATTTTTAAAATTCGAGCATGTTCTTTCTGGTGCGATCTGCTAAGCTACTTTTGATCACTCTGTCAGAGAATGGTGAGTCTGCAGGGTTCTGAGTATGAGAATGTGTACAACCTTACCAGCACGCGATCTCCCATCTTCAGCTCCCGTTCACCCTTCTTAACAGATCCTGCCTCGGACAGATTGGAGACAGACTCACTATTGGCCCGTGCCAGGTTGGAGGCTGGATCTGTCGGTGAGGTCTTCTTGGGGGCTGGGGTTGGGGTTGGGGTTGATGCTGCGGCTGGGGCAGAGCCCGTGGCAGAAACAGGAGCAGGACTGGCTGTGTAGGCTGGGGCGGTGGTGGCGGCCGGGGCAGCAGAAGTGGGGGAGGCTGCTCTGGAGGGGGGTGCCGTCTGTGCGCCATTGGCCTCGCCCTCTGTGCGGGACAGCTTGGAGGGCCGGGTGAAGATGCCTCGCAGAGGCTCACACTGGAAGTAGCGCACGCCTGCCACTGAGCCATCGTTCTTCCCAATGGGCTCATCCAGCACGATGCCTGCCCACTGGCCAGGCGCAAACTGCGTTTCACCCAGGAACTGCACAAAGCCGGGCTTGTTGCCGTTTACCCACACGCGCTCCCCGACCTGGAAGCTCTCTGCTGCATCCTGCACCTCTGCCGAGGCGGGACTTGCAGACTTTTCGGCCACAACAGGTTTAGGCACAGCTGCAGAAGGGTCAACAATAAATCAGTACTTGATCAACAAACTTTTGGTAATGGTAATACCCTGAATTAAATGAAAAGGAATTATTAGTATAATGCCGTATTAAAAGGTCCTTCAGTGGTGGGCTGGCATCCATCCAGGGAGTACCACTGCTTTGTGTCCTATGGTTCCTGGGAAAGGCTCCAGGACCCCCCTCCAAGAAAAAAGGATTTCCCTTGAATTTACAAAACATTACCGAATGCTTCCCCTCATGGCTGAAGTATAAAGCCTACTCAAAATTCCAGGCTAACACTGATTTGATCGGTCAACCGGTAAATCAGTTGAGAACTAATACAGATCACTGAAGAGCTAGACCACTGATTAGCATCATACACGTGTGCACTTTGTCTGGTTTCTGGGTGGAGTGGCAAAGAAAGCTTTAATTTGTAGCCAACACAGGCCCATAGAGCTCAGTGACAAGTTCAGGCCACCAGCAGACCTGTCATGTTATTACATCATTGTAGCTCAAGCCTCAGTCACTGTAACCACAATTTCCACAGTGATATATAATGGCTAGGGGCTGGGAAGGAGGGAACAGGACATGCCAATAAAAAAATCCTGTACATTTAATAAAAGTTACAGCAATACATATATCTGCAGAATAAGCAGTACTCACTTAAAATTTGTCTTCAGAACTGTTTGTTCAACAAAAAAAACACAGAATAACTCACTGCAAACACTACACAATTACACAGGAATGGGCTTCCATTTTGTACACTCAATAGCAGAGGGACACTATATAGTTACGGAATTCTCCATAGAACAAGAACCCTGCAGCTTCCAGCAAATAATTAGGTCTTAGTTCCATGTTGTAACAAGACTCATTCATTCAATGTGGCTTCTATGCTCCTTAGAAAATTCCTCCCTCACACACCAAGGCTATTGTCCAATAACAGAAAGATTCTTTTATTTTTATTAAAACACTGAGAAATAATGTGCTTGAACAAGCAGCTTAAAATGCAATTTTCCATTTAAAGTTAAGACTTTACTTCGGGTACATTTGTAACAGCAGAGATTTGCACACTGTTCATTAACTTAAAACACTGGTTAAAAGAATTCCCAGACTAAAAACAGGCATCTTAAGGGAGAGATCTTTACCTGTGGAGGGCGCTGTCTTAGCAGCAGCCACAGCTGGCCTGCCAATCTTGCTGGGCGCTTTCAGCCCACTGGGCTTTGCAGTACTCATGCTTCTCGGAGTCACTAGCCTCTTGTCTGTCAGAGGGCTTCAGCCCGGTGCAACCATGGACTCAGATCCACTCCACTAGGATGCGCTATCCGTCAAAACACAGTGGAGGAAGGCCAAAATGGAAAAACAAAAAAGGACAAGGGGATGGGGGGTAAGGGGATGGTGCCCTGGAAAAAAAAACCTATATGGAGAGAAGAAAGGTTTATGAATGACAAAGAACAAGGAAAAAGGAACACAAGTTCAACGGTACAGACAGACCCTTCCCATCAGGAGGCGCCTGGACTGAGAGAGAGAACCCTAGAATCCAACTGAAAGTCATGCTACAACGTGCTAGTCAGACAATTCGCTGGGCGCTGGTCGCTTTCACCCAACCACCTCTATGGGCACATTATTCCACTTTCAGAATATGGGACAGTGCATTACTGCAGCTGGCAGAGCTGGCAACCACGTTTTTGTTCACTGATACATACTGTAGGTGGGGGTCTTTTTTTATCCCTCAAATTAGTTAATAGAAAGGACTGCAGTTAACAGGGCTGGCACAATAGACTGATAAAGCAAGGCGAAAGGCTCCGTCGGGACACCCTTGTTATTGCATAGCCCTTCCCAGGGGATTGGGGACCCACGCACACAAATGCCCAGCCCTTAGGGTCATAGTAAGGAAGGACTGCCGAGTGAAAAATACTTAAAAAGGCCAGAACCTGAATGAGCAGAACAGGGTGAAAAGAAAATGCACGTGCATGAACACGTGAGAAGTATTAACAGCAGCCCGACAGAGAAATTATGGGTCTGTTTAATGCTCTCCACCTAATGGAAACCGTATTCCTGTTACCACATGTACCAGACAATACCATTAGGGGAAATAAACACAAAATTCTTACATACTCACTGAAGAGAGTATGTAAGAAAAGGTCATTTTCGACCAAGGCTAATATGCATATTGTCTTTTTTTCTAGGTTCCACAGCTGTTAAACATAGGGTTGTACCAGATCATGTTGTAACGCAGATTTTGGTGCCACTTAAATGCCTGAGCTGTCTACTGAAATATCTGCCCTCTGGTGCTCAGGCAGCAGAAGTAACACTGCACGTCACTTGTCCTGATGTTAGCAGACGCTTAATGTTATGTAGTAGCTACCTTGAGCAGAAAGCTAAATGGTCTGAAGTGTGGTTGTAATCCACTTGAAAATATTCCGACAGCAGAATGTTATTTAAATTAGCTAAACATTTTACATTTATCATTATATATTTAACCCCTGTATACCACTTTTAGTAATCTGGATGTCAGCTTTACAATTCTCCTGGTGTCATATGATTCATAGTGTGATCGCTGTTCCCAGTGTATGCCCCGTACTTTCATCCTCAACAATTCACTACCAAATTTACGGCAAAATAGTTTTAAATAGTTTTATGGCCATTTATTTTCTAAAGAAGAAAGTGTCTATTTTACATGTGCTTTCAAAGTCCTCTGTTCGTAAACAGCACTCTAACAAAAATGTTTTTTTTCCCTCCAATATTACATCCTCCCGATTCAGGATAATTTCAGTGATTTTCTAAGTTAAGTAAAAACTCATTGCTCATTTTGACCTCTTTTTTTTTTTTTTAACCGTTATTATCCACTCCCACTCCTGGTCCCTAAATGGCCAAGTGTAAACCAGACATTATCCGGTCGTAGTTTTTGCAGTGTTTTGCCCAATATAGCTTGTTTTGTGGATAAAGAATGATAATAGATTTTGATAACTGGACTCTTATGGAGACACAGGCACTGATGTCAGCATATTTTGAGAGGTGGGTACTTTGCTATACATGTAAATAAAGAGGAAGCCATATTTTGCCTGCCAGCTATTACCATTATACAATAATTTTATTTGTACATTATTTCAATCATAAAACATGCATAAAACTTTATATTATATTTTTATAACGTTAGTTATTTTAAAACAATGCATGAAGTTACATTTTAGAAAATATTCTTAGTGTTCAGTGTTTCACAATTTGTAACTCCGCATTTGTAAATTTGTGGTCCATTTAGAGCTTTTTAAACATCTCTCCAAATATGGAAACCCACTATATATTAGGTCATATCTCAATCTTATGAAATTGATATGGAACTGGAATCGAATCAGATTGATCCAAATATTGAAAGCCACTATATAGTAAGTCGTATCTCATTCTTATCAAATTGATATGGAATTGGAATCGAATCAGATTGAATTGAAAGCCTTTAAAATCGAATCAAATTTGGGCATCTGTGCCAATACCAAGCCCTAACTGTATGCATTACCTGCTCATCGCTGTGTCAGTATTAGGGCATGTCACAGTGCCTCTGAAAGCACTTCAGTCTGAGGAGGAACATGCCAAGATTCCTAGGCATTCCATGTACAGTCGCTATTTAAAGATGCAACTAGTTACTGTAAACACAGATCCCAGAGTGTCTGGGCAGACTGACTAAGCTCTCTAAAAATATGGAGTGAAAAGCTGCTGCTGTCTCACTCCTCTACTAAAGTATAATCAATTTTAGTGCATTAGCCTTCTCCAGCAAACTACAGGCCACCTGCCTTTCATGGATTTAAAATTCCATTATATCTGTATGTGGTGTAGCCTCCAGTGCTACTTATGCAGTCCAACCACATTACAAGCGTGTCTTACGGGTGTTGTTCAGTTATACAAATTAACATCTATGGTCATAATTTGGGCACAGTACCTCAGACAGATATGGAGGATACAAGAGCAACACACGCAATTAAACAATAAATAAAAACAATTTAAAAAGTGGCAGCTAATGACAACTACGTAAACATATAATTGCGATGAAATGCAACACTTAAGCAGCATTGCCGCATGGTGAGTGACACAGCTATTCTGAGTCTGAAGGGCAGGTTATTCCACCAATGACAGGGAGAAAAACCAAACTCTAAAAGAAAGAAGATTGCACCATTAGTATATAAAAAAATGTTAGCCAGGTCTTTCTAAGTAGACATATAATAATCATAATTAGTTTAGAGCATGATATACTATTATAACAGAGCTGAAATACTGCTCCAATAAAGTCCCCACTCCTGAAAGCTACTATTACTACATATGTACTATAAATTCAGAACTTTCAGTCAAAAAAAGAAGCCCCTCCCCCACAGCAGTCCAGTACGACGCTCACCATTTTTTAGAATTGCCAAAAGTTCCTGAAAAACAACAGCGACACATGCAAACTGGCAGGCCTGGTTCACAGGGACACTAAAACTGCACTAGCCTTCAGCCTGACAAGCCACAGCACCTGAAATCATGTTAAAGTCCCTGATATAACAATAGCCCATTCTGAGTCTTTTTTTTGCCTTAAGATTAATCATTTGAATATATACCACAAACAATTTTAAATTGGCCAACACAGTTTATCTTAAATCAAAAGATAAAAAAGGGCTCTGAACAATGTTGTGAAGAGTAAATGGTTGATGCTTGACAGAGTCACTGTAATAACGCCACGAAACACAGTGTTTGCTTTTCAAATGGTGACATAAGAGCTGAGACAGCACCAGAACACTTTCATGGTGATGATACACAGAGCAACATTTTGAGTTATATTGCTGGACAATGTTGCTGACCAGTGTTGCTCAGGCAATTGCACTCTGATATTGGCAAAACATTTCTATTAGAAAAACTCTGATTGGCAATGGAGAACTTTCTGTGATCATCCATATCCAGATGAGTAGCCCTTAGTCTTACCTGGCTGGCAATTGCCGACAACATTGTTCAAAAAGTTGCCCTGTGCATCATCACCTTTAGTGTGCACACATTCACCAGGCCGATCGATGATGTCAACAGAAACCTCATACTTAGTTGATAAAGCCTTTTCTTGTAAATGATTCCTGTCAATAGTTTCGATGCTTATAATTTGTTTGCGCATCAAACGTGTACATGTAAGAACACATAAACCAGGAGAGCAATTAAAAGCTTACAAACCAACCACTGTTTCTTTTTTACCTGTTCCTAACCCTGTCAATAAAAGTAGCAATCGGGGGCTTCATTGTGAAGCTCAACATTTGAGCAAGTTTTGTTATATATAAGGCTTAATCAATCATAGGAAAAGTACATAAGAAATACATTAGGATCAGATGTCCTGTCTGCAGCAGGGTTCAACAGTCTGCCTTAAGACAAACCCATGCTTCTGACCAAATCTCACTCCGCCTCACACAAACTGTGAAACTAAGTATGTGCAGGACAGATGGATAGGATTCCCCTGTTTCCACCTAAATAAAAATAAACAAATAAAACATGTTTAAAACTTCATAGAAGCATGAAATTCATAGAAGCAAAATTTCATAGAAGTATGAAAATTCTGACAGCATAGATGACAGCGTGCCAAGCTCAAGCCTGTTTGGATCTCTAGCGACCCAGTAAAAGCGGGTGCAGATGCTTCGGAAATATCAAAGTTGGCGTACAAAGTCCATCAGAGAGTAGATATGAATGCACGAAAGATAGCTGGCTTTGCAGTATAAGAATGCCTGTGAATTTTACTTATTGGTTGGGAACATCAATACACCCCATCCACAATGGTACTTAAATTTGTCTGTAAATTAGCTGAAAAATAATTAAAACACCATCAAAAGGGAAGGGGTATATTCAAGTAAAAAGTGCCTGAGAGCCAGCATAATGACATCCACACCCTTGTTGCTGAACAAATGTGCCTAAACGTAACAGTATGGCTGCAGCGGTGTCAGCACTATGCGGGCAACAAGCAGCACTGCCACATGGTACTGCCACAGCTGGGGCCTAATGAAGTCAGCCAGCTTTGCTTGCCTTGCTTTCTTACTGCCACGGATCCCCAACCCATGACAGTGAGGCTTTATCCTGGAACCAAGCATCCAGCTTTAATTTAGAGTGCTTTCCTGTAATTGATAATGCAGTATTTTTATCATCTCGGGTCATTTATCCAGCCAAACTAAGGCAGCAAGGTCATACACACAATGCTATCTAGGAGAAAAAACAATTTGTACTTTTCACTTGGAAGACTACCTGTAGGCTACCCTTGGGTAATCTGGATTTATCCAAAGATACACAATTAGGTGAACTGGCATCTCGAAATTGCCCACAGAGCACAGCAGTGTGTGTGTGTGTGTGTGTCTTCCAAAAGGACTGGCATTCCATCCAGAGTGTTCCTCTACTTTATGATGACTAGGATAGGCTCCAAGCCCTGCTGTGACTCTGAACTACATAAGGAGATGCAACATGGAAGTATGGATGTTCGGAATGATTTTTTTGTATCAGCTGAACTAAGCTTTTTTTTTTTATTTAAACTTTTGCCTTTGTAACTGAACTACTCATTCTATCTGAAACCATTTTGATTATTATTAAACTACTGCTCTAAAATGCTCTACAACAAATTAACTTCTTGTATTTTAAATGCAAAGTCTCCAGTTACCAAACTTTTACAGTCCATGGTGCAGATCCATGCACTCAATAGTCATAAACTGCACATTCAGCATCACTCACTGCTTTCACCCTGAAATCCATGGCTTCCAAGGGGATTGTAACCCTGATTACCTCTTGCCTTTATAGACCCTTTCCCTGCTCTTACTTCAGGAGAGAAATTTCGGTTACATCAATTAAGCCCCTGCTTTGCAGTGTATGCGCGAGATCAAAGAGGGTCGACTGAACAGGGACCAGCTGGTGGGCCTACAGGTTGGACTGAAAGGCCACCAATATAGAATAGGAAACAGTAGTGGACCTGCGGATCGAATTACATGATCACAAGAGGCCACTGCATTTGGAATGCACTCCAGAATCTGACCTTGGGAAAAGACGGAAAAGAAAACAATGGTGTACAATGTCCACCATATGAAAAAATAATTATTGATCATCATATAAAAAGAAAATGAATGACAAGAAATCATGATCATTTTATGCAGCATATTGAGCATGTTAACTGCAATACAGAAACAAGCATCTCCTTTGTAAACGCCTATTTTTTTTTTTTTACAAATTTCATCTTCGTATGTTGATATCGGTACCAAAGCAAACTAATACATTACATTGCCATTCTCACAACAGTACTTTTCATATTACTATGCAACACACTGACAGATGCAATTGCTTCCTCTCCTCTTTCCCCAGTCACTCAAATACTAATATTACCGTTAACTAGTTCCTAAAGCTGATTGTCATTGCAACAAGCTGCATCTGATTTCTGTTTTTTTTTCCTATGTGTCCCTTTCTCACCAGTCTTGTGACCCAAAGTGCTGCATGCCTGCCGTCTTACTTCATTTTCTCAAACAGCAGCAGTAATCCATTGCTCCTGTCCTCGCTTTCTAATCTTGTAATCCACTGCTAGGCTGGTAGCACCAGCACCAGCACCAGCACCAGTCCCTCCTCACCACTACTTCAGGGTCAAACCTGAAGAATGATTATGGCGACTGCCTGCCATTCGTCAGATGCATTCATGCCAAGTTCTACCTCTTCACAGACACACACCCACATTCTAAGATTTCCCAAAGTGAAGGTGACTCATGACTGGAATGTTTAATGGTTCTTTAGGGCATTACCTAACAGGGAGGACCAGAACATTGGGCAGGGCTGTCCTTGACTGCATATCCAATGAAAGGGTGTAGCATGGGGTGTGAGAACTATGACAGAGACATTCCTATCTCCAGAAGACTGTCTCTACCGTCAAGGCACTGAAATTTTTTTTTTGTGCAAAAGATCCAATACCAATCTGGAATATCGCATCTGTACACCTCTACATGCATAAAAATGACTTCAACCAACCAACCACCTACAACAGTATCAAGCAGTTGCTTTTCCAAGGCTTGGATTTTGTATTATCTATTCACTGATATATAGTTTCTGCAAAAAAGGGAAGAAAAAGAGGCAATAAAGACAAACCCCTAACAATTTTCAGTATCAATTTGCAATGCTAATGAAGTGTAAACAACCCAACAATCTTCACCAGAAAGACTGACAAATGTTGATTTTAACTGATAAAAACCTCAAATCCAGTTGTCTGCAGCCTTCTCTATTGGGGTTTTGGATAGAGCTGAGAACCCATAACCTAACATTTAAACATAACACAACCTTCAAACAGCATGTTATTTTGTTTTCGGCTTGCTGGTGCAAGGTTAATCATTCCCCTGCAACAAACAGCCAGTCTAACATTTAGGATTCTTGAAATAAGCATAATGCTATTAAACACCAAGAGGCAAACTTTTATAAGGCACACCACATATTGCAGAGAGACTGTTCTCTGCAAAATTCCAAGTCAATTTAAATGTGATCATCTAAACTGGCCTCAATACCAATAGGTAGTTCCCATCGCTCAGCAGATAAGGCACAATACTTAGCCTTAAAAGGTTCCTTAAAAGACATGCCAAGAACACAAATAAAATAAAAAATAAAAAAAACAAACATGACTGGAATTCAATAAAAATAAAAATTCTGTACCCATTTCTTTAACCTGATCCTTCCATTGTCATTTGCCCATGTAATGCCCAGATGTATCACCTACCTAAAGGACACCACTGTCGCTTGGAACAAAATTATTCTGTTTTGATGCCTTGGTATGACATCCAACTACCAAGTGGTAGTCCTGGAATGGATGAGAAATCCATTATTGTACTACCTACAAGACAAGAAAATACCCCCCACCAATAAAATCTACATTGAGTGTGAACACTCAGTAGACTGGCTTCCACCACTTGCTTCGTCTAGTTTTAAAGACACAAAATGACATGACAGGGTCTACTGAAACCTACTGCACAGCACACTTAATAAGCCCAAGGTACTAACTAACAGTATAAAGGGCAAAATGGGAAATTTCCTTCAGCCACATTAGCTGGATGAGGTAGAACAGTGAGAAAACCAATTAAGGGAGGACATGACATTCTTAAGTTCCAACTTATTCCAACTGAGAAGCAAGAGACAGAAAATGTTACCAGCAAACTCATTGGAACGTTAAATAGTCAAGTAAATACCAAACGAGACAAAACAGATCCAAATGAAACTAACTTGTTTCAAAACATTCCCATATTCTTATTTTTTCATCGATCACACTGGAATCTATATAAACCCGATAATGACTGAGACCCAACACTGGCAAAAAGCTGTGATATTGACAGACTGTCTCAGACAAGAGACACTGCAAAGAAACATTACTACTCACTGAAAAGTACTGCGTATTTTACAGTAAGATTAGATCAAATGTGACAGGCTCTTAACCTCAATACTTGAAAATAACACAAAAATTCCAGAGACAAAACCATAATCAAGTGGTTTCCTTTGTGTCAAATATGTATGACGTCTGCTTTATTTCTACGTTAAAGAGTTACATGACGCACTTTATACAACTAATGTTAACTCAAACTTCACTTAATTTTGCTGGAAAGCGACTGTTTCGTTAACGATTAACGAGATAGCCTTGAACGGAAATCCCAGTCCCCTGCATGACGATGCAATTATCATACAGTATAAATCATTATACATCCAGATTTAAAAGAATTTTCGTGAAGCACCAAAATCTTGCATTACCAAAAACTAAATACAGGCTAATGAACATTAAGCATTAAAGGCAAATAAAATATAAGAAAAAAAAAACTCAAGTTCGCGACTCGTTAACATTCATTAGGAAGAATGCTGAGCAGTCATGCAAGTTTATCAACACGTGTCAGTGGTGACAGGCTGGGCAGATCTACATTGCCGAATTTTTCTAAGACACCGCGGTGAGGTGGTACATCAGGATATTATATTCTCTACCTACTTTCGCCTCATGTTCACCATTTCACTAAAGCGACAGCAGGCAATAAGCCAATAGCGAAAGATGAAAACCAATATATACATAAAGATATCCTCACAACACCGGCAAAGGCGGAGGACGGAGTCAGCTGGTAACTGCTGACACCATAACAGCTACCTCTAGGGAGGGAAGTTAGCTAGCTCACTGTCCACCAGAAGGAGCCAGATAAATCAGAATCGGATCGCCACATTAGGGTATTAACTCATAAGTCACCTACCAAAAAAGGACCTTTCAACATCTGTCCTGCGTATCAAACACGGGACAAACCTTAATTGCTTTAGTCTCACAAGTGAGACATAGCAACCACATTGGCGATTAAGCTGGCTAGTTACACAGCCAGCCAGACACCTACCAGCCCTAGTTAGAAACTTTAAATGTCAGAGCCAAGGTAACACACCCAGTTAATACTCAGAAAGGCGCGTTCTCAGCTGGCTACCAAAAAAAGGGAAATCATCCACCAAAAACAAGTCCTCGCCACGATGGTTTGCTGTCCGTCTGCTTAGCGTGACAGGGAGGCCCGGTTACAAGAGTCGCTCCTTCTAGTTGCCCGGTTAACCCGTTTTCCCAGCGACTCCCTTTTCACCCCCACCTCACCGCTAGGAGACTGTTTCCAGTCATAAAAGGAGACACTTAGCACGAACAAGACAAAAACACTGCGCCGGAAATCCTCAGAGTACTTACCCGGAATGATACGCGTTACACAAACGTGCGCGCTTTCAATTCATTCACGGCGACAGCCTTTAATACGGCAGTCTGGTAAATTCCGTCGGTTAATTCCTCTCCGGAGCCGCGCGCCCCTCTTCCTGCCGCAGGTTGAGCTCGCGCAGAGCGTCTGTACGTTCGCGGCTGTGGCCGACGAGCGGCGCGCTTACGTCACGTGTCACCTCCAGCGCTGGGCGCCTTCTCCTGATTATAGACGTTCTCCCGTTCCCGCTTATACATTTTTAAGACCTTTCTTTGTGTGGCTCCCAACCCAACCAATTCTTATTATAGTGTTATCAGAAACCAGTTCCGTTGTTAACAAAGGTTCAATAAACGATTGCCATGTATTTTGATGTACATCTCATCCCTTCATAAACATGCATGAAAATATAGCGACTACGGGAGTGAAGTTTAATTGGGAAAAGTGAGGTCCATTGGCACTGTTGTCGTTTTGGTGTTATCAAACAATAATTACTCCTAGTAAATATTTTGGTTTAACAATTACGGGAAATACTCTGCAATATAAATAAATGTAACCATTTGGACAAGTTACTTTCACTGTTATATATTTTGTTTAGACATAAAAACATATAGTTAGGTAAGCAATGTAAAGCATTTTTAAACAACAGTATAAAATGGTTCCCCTGTGTGGTTTCCATGGATACCTATCTCCAGTCACTGGATAAAACAAGCATCACTGCAGTTTAAGCTTCCGTCACCTGGCAGACAAGCAAAGAAAACCATCTATATATGGAGACTGTGACACAATATAAACCAAAACTGCACATTTCAGTGACTATGGGCTTCCAAGTATCATCCAAATTTCAGAATTCAGCTCTGAAGCATTGTCATATCAATAAAATAATCTACGACATGAGACTCAGGCAAGGGATCCCACACCCTACCCAGTATAATGAGAAAAAAATTCCACCATCTTAAGTGCTTATTTTCCTATCACAATAAAACACCTTCTCAAAACCTAACCCTTTATATAATTGGTAAAAATAACAAATACAAACTGATTCACTGTGTATTGATAGGGTTACCACACCTGAGGGCACCTTGACACCTTCCCCTCCCCGCAATCTGATACTTTCCATTGACAAACAGCCAGTGTGTTTCACAAGTGTCGAATTTCTGTAACTGCTGAAATTCCAGTTTTATCAGCAGTCCAGCTGTTGTGTCCAGTCAATATGGCAATATCACTTTCCAGTAAATGACACCTTTACTATCAGCATTTCTAGGAACCAGAACCATTTGATTGATGAACCACATATGGAACTGCACCACCACAAACTGCATCATCGCAAATGGGACGTGTGGTCCATACAGCTCACATAAAGCATATTACACTAGAATTTAAATGAAAATAGACACAGGATGTACGGGCGTAAAAGCTTAAACGTTAGCAGATCAGTTACCTCCTCATTTTAATTGATTATTACAAACCCCAACAGGCAAACATTTACATTACTTAAAAAGACCCATTGGACACCATGTGTGAAAGTTTGCTTTCCCACAAATAAAACTATATACTATGGCAGTAAAATGAAAACTTTCTGTATAAAAAAAAGTAAAATAAAAAAATCCACTGGTCATTCGTACAGTTTCTCTTGAAATGTTTTGCTCCGCCTAGTGTCAGCATGAGGTAATTACAATCTAAATGGGACCCATATTTCAAGAACAGAACATTTATATCAAACTGGTTGTGTTGCTGCAAAAGCCCATACATTTTACTGAAAAAAAAGAACACACAGTTACACAATGTCCCAGAATTCGGGCAAAATACCTTTTAAAGATGTACAGAGACCAGTTAAAAAGGTAATCTTAAGAGGAAAAAACTGGCACATGTGAAATGCATTATTTCCTTAGTGAGTCAGGTGGGCTCATTCGCATACAAGCGGGGGACTGCCAGGATCTCAAATTCTGATTTAATAACAGAGACAAAGAAATTAACTTTTATAAAATGTAAACACCTAAAATGTGTATTAAATAATACCTAGACAATTGTGTGTAAATTCATTTAGCAAAAACAAAATAACCACCCCTATTAACCTGTCAATATCTGGAAGAAAGCTACCATAAAACCATTATTTATACACCATTACAAAAGACTCCATCTTCTAAAGAAAAAAAAAAAAAGAAATAACATCACACACAACTATTAAAATAATAAAATAATGGGACTTCTGTTTTTACTTGTCAACCTGGGGATACGTGGAAGTGTTTAGAATTGACTAGTTAAAAAATATAATTCTGTAATTCCACAATGAAATTGCACTGTGTAATGCCTTTACTTCTTATTTTTGGTTTGACTGCGAGGTGAGCTCTTGAGCAAGTCTCGTATCCTGAGGTAGACTCCAGTTGCCTCAGCGACGTCCCGATATTCCGGTGTGTCTTCAAACGGGATGATACCAGCTGCAAACTTGCTCCGGTGGGGAACAGAGGTCACCTTCCCTGTGAATTCAGATTGCTTCTCGGTTCTTGGAGTGGCCGCTTCCATTTGCTGTGAGGGCTCATCTTGGACGGTCTCCACATCATCTTGAAGGCCCTCACTCTTTCCCGCTTCTGTGACACAATTGTCCTCATCTACCTTATCTTTACAAACAAGGACTTCATCAGAAGGTGCCGGACTGGAAAGGTCTTCGCCCTCGTTGGCAGTCAACTGTCTCTCCGTCTCCACTGTCTCCTCTATTTCTGGGTCAATCTGTGCAGGGGTGGAGGCACTGGAGGAGCTGATGAGCAGCGTTTCCACATTGGGTGTCTCAGAGTCACTGTTTGTGGCAATGTCTGCACTTGCCAGGGCTGCCCAAATGAGCCTCTGCTGTTCCTCCAGCTCCTCCAGCGTTAGCCCATCCTCCTCCACGGCCAGGTCCTCCAGCCCACTCCCAGACTGCCCCCGCAAGGCAGGTGAGCCGCTGCTGCTCGGGGTGGCGGGAGGCATGCCTCTGGGCAGCGGAGGTGGAGTGGGCGTGGCAGGAGGTGTACCCCTGGGCAGTGGAGGTGGAGTGTCCAGCCCAGGTGACCCAGGAGGCAGTGGGGGCTGAAACTGGAAGTTGTCAGAACTTCTGGAACTTCGCATTTCTGAACCTGAAAGCAGACAAGAAGCAGTACAAAAACAGTTCAAAATAGCTAAAATTAATAGAAAAGCTTCAATAAAAGTAAAAAAAAAATACAACGCTACCCAGAATACAGTGGGGTGGGGGGGGGGCTCCTTCATGGTAAGATTTGCGGAACAGATGGCTTCGCAAAAACAATTTTTATTCAGGTGAAGAGAAATTAACAAAAACTGGTCACAAAGACATTAGCTTTCCACTACGGGGAAATACTTTGGATTCCACAGAGGAGATACGGAGTGAAAGCAAGTGATTTGCAAGGACGGCATTACGTCACGGCAACGCCAACGTATCCGAGCGACTCCATTAGTAAACTAACTGTTCCATTTGCCTATAATTTACTTTGGATAAGTTCTGAACTTTTTTTTTTCTGCTAAAATACTGCAAAAAGATTCATATTGCGATATCGGAATTTTCCAATATTGTGCAAGAGCAATATTCTTCCTTCAGACTGACCTGAGTCAACATCCATGTCAGACGATCTGTCAAAATCTGACCGTCTCTTCTTTGAACGTCGAGGAGTTGAATCAGTCTCGTGAGATCTCTTATTACAGTTGGATCCAGGCTTTGAACAAAACATTATTACTGAAATGTATGTGATTTAATGTGGACATTATATTGATGATAAAAACCCAAACGACATTGCCTTTTTATGCTATTTTATGAGTCATCCGTTTTATTCCTTACCGTTGGGAAGCTTTTGGATAGATAAGCTGCAAAATTGTTTTTCAGGTGGTCTGGTTGCATTGGGACAGAACCATAGAACCTCCATTCCTAAAAATGGAGTGCAAGACAGAAAACTGTAGCATCTGAACTAGACATTCATGACCTTAATAGGGTTAATTCATGACAAAACGTTGGGATGAAAGACACTGATACATACGTCATTTATATTGGCTGGTAGAGAAACATTGAAGCCGGGGAATTCAATCAGCTTGGTGACATCATAAGAGATTTTGTGCCTTTGAAATTGTTCATCTTCAGCTAGTTCTCCATCACCTGAAGCTTCACCAAGGCAGAGGGTGGGGACCAAGTTAATACATCTCTCAGTTATAACAAACATCCTCAAGATCGCCCTCAGCCATTCTAATGCAAACACACGGAGAGGTTTTTGAACCACCGCCCTCAAATGTTCCCCGATGTTTTTAAGCCGGGGGGCGGGCATTCAACACGGATTCTTAATGGTTTCCAGCAACTGGAAACGTGAAATAAAAAAAATCTCTCTTAAGACCAAGTCACACACAACCTGGGATCAGGGAATGGGCCTTGCCCGGGTGCAGCGCTTACCCTTGCCATCATAAAGTGCCAGGCCGGAGTTCTCCATCTCCGCCTCCTTCAGCCACCCAGGAGGGTAGCCCAGCTGCCGCATGCGGTAGATAAACGGGGGCAGGCTATTCTGTGCCACACCCATAGCACCCAGCAGCTCCACACTGGCCAGCAGAAACACAGCACACCGGTCAGGAAGGCTCCATTATGCTTTTTCTATGCCATGAACTACAGGAATTCAAAGTCTCACTGCTTATACGAACCACAAATCGTCAGTTTGGGCGAAAAAGAATCATCCATATGGATTGTATGTTGATGACATACTGTAAATTGATTACACTGGTTTACAAGGTTTTTGGTTCCCTTAATAACTTTTGGCCTGCCAGTAGGATTTTGGAATGCTGAAAACAGAAAACTTCATCATGCCCAGATACCATAAAAAACTATAATGTGAGGTTTAACTGCGTCACTCAAAATCCTTGCATGACAGGTAAATTCTGATTAGATATTTGAATTCAGCACAAACAATAACGTAAGGTTCACCTATTTTGATTTATGAAACAAAGTAAAAAAATTTGGTGACCAGCGTTAATACATACTCCATACAAACTAACACCTAAATACACACCAATGACCCAAAACATTATGACCACTACCATGTGAAGCAAATAATGTTAACTATCTTGTAAAAATGGTGCATGTGAGGGGATAGAAAATATGCTACATTAGGTTCTCGTAGCTGAAATGTTGAATACAGAACAAATGGGCAAAGATAAAGATGAGTGGCTTTGAAAAGGGCCACATCATTATGGCCAGACGACTGGGTCAGAGCATCTTTGAAACCGCAACGCTGGTGGCGTGTTTACGGTCAGCCGTGGTGAGAACCTACTAAGAGTGGTCCAAGGGGGGGAAAACTCGTGAACTGCCAACAGGGAGTTCGGCAGCTAGGACCCCCCAGCGTCAGAGGTGAAAGGCGGCTATCACGTCTGGTACAAACCAGCAGATAGGGTAAGGTGGCAGATCAGCAGATTTATCACAGGAGTAACGTGTCATGAAGCAAACGGCCCTGAGCCCTATCGTGTAAGGGGCTATGTAGTCACAGGCCAGTTAGTGTGCCCATTCTGACCCCTGCCCATCATCGGAAGTGCTTACAATGGGCATTTGGAATTGGATCTTGGATAACAGAAAGAGGTCGCCCGGTCAGATTAATTTTTCTCCTGAATCATGTTGATGGCCAGGGACATGCTGAGGGTCTGTGGGATGCACTGGACTGACAATCCCCCACCCATGGTGATGGAGCCCAAATGCAACAAGGAACAATGCATTGTTTTAGCAAGACAGTCAACATTATTCCTTCACATGGGGCTGGTTATAATGTTTTGGCTCACTGTTGTATAATGAAATGTAAAATATGTAATGTTCATTTATAACTATAGCAACTTATAATCTGGGACAAAATTCCAGGTTCTGACCTCACAATTCCAGGTTTGTATTTGCCAAAACGTTCCTCCACCTCTTCTTCGTGATACCTCTGGTTGCTCTGATTGTTGCCCTGCGAAAACTCCTTCCGCTTCTCATTGATGCGGTTCATGTCCCTTGGCTTTAGGGGTGGGGGGACAAACATTTTCCTCTTCATTGTAATCCACCAATAAGGACAGTCTCTCTAATCAGTCAATAACTGCATGGAGCAACTAAACATAATGTCTACTAGCATGTCAGAAAATATAGCCAATGCAAAATGATAAAACTGACTTGCCTTGGTACAATCTTTCAGCTGATGTTCCTCTGAACCACAATTGAAGCAGCAGAACTTTGGTCTATAAGGAAGAGGCCAAATTTAGATTCCAGATGCTTCCAGTTTATTCCATAAATATATATAATGTGTGGTGGAGAAGTACCTTTTCTCCTTGATCTGCATCTCCTGCCCATCTAAGGATATTACCTGGCCAAAGATCTGTTGGTATCTTTGCAACGCTGATTCAGGAAGTTCATGGTTAATGCTTTATGGGGGACTTCATGATATAAGGTACATCGGACGTAAACACCATGGGTAAATGAGACCATTACAGTGAGCACTATCATACCCCATGCTAGATGACACATCAAGTATTAGGTGTGTGACTTTGGAATGCCAAGCACCCTTAAAATGAAAGCTAAAGGTGGATAATGCCATCCATCCCAATGGTGACCTCAGTGGCGAGGATACTTGGGAATCTCCCATCCCTCTGTCAGTTGAGCATTCTCGTTTAAGAGCGGCTGTCCTAGTTTGTCCAAACAGAAGCTGGTGAAGTACAGCACACTTCCCACCACCTACAAAAAAAACAACACACACCACATACATGTCCAAGATGCAGTGGACAAAACGCCAAAAGGCCTACCTACTACACAAAGCCACTTTCACTACTACATCGTGCCTAGAAAGCCAGTCAGTCGACTTTGCATACTCACTGTGAAAGCATCTTTGATTTTCCTGATACCAGAGGTCATTTTTTCCTTTTCTTCCAGAACAAAACTTGAAGCCTGCATTAAAACAGAGCAGGAAGTTGAAATAATGAACACTCATTTTCCAAAAGCATCAAATCAAAACATAAGACATGCCTGTGGTTTGACGTGAAAAGACGCTTTCTCCTTTTCCTCTTTCCCTTGTGGCTCATGCTTCTTAATCAAATCAAATATGTAATCTTCAATCTCCTGGCGACATTGTCTGGGGGAAAAACACAAACAATATTAATTCAACGTCATTATCATTTATGAAAAAAATGGAAAAAGAGGAAAAGAAAAAGAAAATTCACCAAAGCAATTACTTACTTTGAGAGGTCATTGTTTGCAAATAGTATCTGGAGAAGTGGTCCGTCTAATCTAGTGTTCTCAACATTTATTCCGCTGGGAAAAAAAACGTTATTATTAAATACGCGTAAAACGTAACTATGGTACAGTAAACGTGCGCCTTAATTCCGAAAGTCTACATTATTTTATAAAGTGCATCATAGATCAGTTTTACCTTGGTCTTGTTAAGATGTTTAGCTTTCTCTTCAGCTCCTGATGTAAATGCATTGTTAAGGAATACCAGTGAAAAGGTCAGGCAATCCACTCAGATGCGAGAAAGGAGGAAATGTGATAAATCTCCTTGCCCAACACCAATCAGCGGAGGTGGGTATCTACAATACGTCTAGAAAGTACAAATATAAGACTACGACGCAGCGACACGAGCATCGCGTAACAGGATCACAAAGGACATCACAACAAGAAAACGAAAGTGAAACACTATACTTACGAGCAACACAGACACTGCGCCCACAACTGAATGGAGGAGAAATCTGGCGTCGGTCAGACCCCAACAGTCGCTAAACCTACACTGTACCCAGTTGTATCCAACATGCGAACCCGCCACTGAAACCTTCTGCCAGTCTTGCATAGAATAACAGAAACAACAGCCGTTGATCAACGGGGTGATGGAAATATTCGTAGAAACTGACCATAGATTAAAATAAGAAAGGATCAAGCTTAACACTGTACAGCTTGCTAATTCCCGTTCGAACAGTAAGATGTGATTTCTCTTTCTGCAAGAGAGGCCACAGACAGCAGCGGGACTCTCTTCTCCGCAGCACGCAAGGATATTCTCGGCGATTAGGCTGTCGATGGTCTCCTCACACTCCCCCAGCCTCTCCCGTAGCTGCCGGAGCTCCTCCAGGGCCTGGCCGTCGTCTTCCGCGCAGACCTGCGGCCGCGGCGGTGAGCCCCCTTCTAGCTGCTCGAATAGCTCGCTGTCACCGAAATCCAGCTCCGCCATATTTGCCTGTGGCCGGTTCGGAGTTCAGGGGGTCAGAGGTAGAGGAGCCGAGATCGCTGACTGGTGCGGCCGTAACCCCGCCTCTTCAGCCGGCGGTGACGGGGGCTGGAAATGGCTGTTTTGTGTTAGGAGCCCTCTTTTCACTTTATCGAGGAGTTTTCCTTAGCTTGCTTTTTTCGCGCAGAGATTTTTTTGTTCTAATTTAATTTTGTTTGGTGGATCTGCTTTATGAAAAAAGACATCTGACGTTTATATCTCACTATAAGGGCTGTCGGTATGAAACTTGAGAATGCTTGTACGACAAAGAAAAGTACGCTGGAGTGGCACTTACACAGCAACTGTATAATTCGTTTATACTGATCTCCTCAGAACGGGTATTTGTTGCCAGGATTAATTGTGATAACTGGGAGACGGTGTGCGCATGTTTAGTGTAATATCCTTTTTCTTTTTCTCTAGGTATGATGACCAGTTGGTTTGAGGAGGTATTTCCACGAAATATTCGCGATAAAATATGGCACCCTGGCAGTGCTGCGTGTACGGAATTCCTATCCTAAGACAATGGCAGAGCCCCACTTAATCTCCTCCATTTTTTTGCCCCACTGGCGAAGCGGCGATAGAGGAATCCGCTTCTTGTACCTTGCGGATTGTTGCTCCTTTAGGATCAGTCAGAGCTGCGATACGAAGGTTAGAGCCGTCTGATATACTTCATTGCCCAGCCTTTGGGTGGTAGTCGTTAATTACACCTAAATAATTGGTATTCAGATGTCCTGCCAAGCAGGTTTTGAGAATGCCTCACTTAAGAGTTGCGAGTTACTTAAAACCAGCAATCAGCAGGTCTTGATGACCGATTCAGTCTTAAGGAGTTTGATCTTAATTAGCTAATTCATTGATAGGTGTGAATTAAAGCATATTTTTAGTGTAGACGTATTAATGTTGATTGTTTTATGCAGGATTTATGTTGAATTGCATAGAAATGAAAAATAATTATTCATGCCTGCTCTGACCTGGTTTAATTTCGTAGTGCTGCAGTTTTTGTGTTCTCTTACTTGAAATTACTATGAAATACACTGATATTAGAACATTTGTTATACCACATGGATAAATTCAGTCTGTGGCAATGGACAAAATCACTTGTCTTTATTTCTTGCAGGACTCTATGCTTCCCCTGTTTCTTGGTGCAGACTTGTTCGCAAAAACTAATATCCGAACTGAGAATCATCCTAGATACCATGCAAAGTTTGCTAAGAAAGGGCTGGCGACCAAACTTGCATTCTCATCCGGTACAAAATGAGATTTTGTCCCAAATAAAAATCAAAAGCTTTCAAAAACGGAAGAAACTACCATCTGACAGTAGCTGTAACCCAAATTTTTTGGTCTACAGGGTTCCGATTACATGGCCTGAGACTCCCCACTGGAAACAACAGTCTATGGTTTTACAGCATCCAGGGTGTTTTTCGTGTGGCTTTTGAGCTCTACAGCCAGCATGAGCAACTGTCTGTCTTGGAGGCTTTTCAGGTACTTTCCTTGCTCACACTAGTGGTCGACTGATATGGGTTTTTCATGGGCCAGTACTGGTATGTTAGAGTAATGTGACTGAAGACTAATGCATGTCTGATATTGGGCAGTAGATAAACAGATAAATAAGAAATAGCAGTTCAGTAATGGAGTAATGGGTTCATCAGTATTTAATGCAGAATTAGACTGAAACTGTCAGAAAAAGTAGGCTCAGGAAATTCAAGTATGGCACGGAGAAAACCCCATTTCTCAACCACTTTTCAGTTAATGGGGTTATAATGAGACATAGATCAAGGGTGACTGTGTTTTGGGGTTTAATAGGATGTTTTGTGTAGTGGGCATGAATGCCAATTGTTTGAGCTTGTTTGAAGTTAGAGGGGCAAGATAGATGAAACAGTGGATGTGGGTATGGAAGTAGTGGAAATAAGGATTTGTAGTTTGTAGGAGAGATCACCGCCCCCAATCAGTTAACATACACCAAATATTTATTTTTTGACTTACTGTCAAATATTTCTGCACTAGACGTTCTATCATAACTAATTGTAAGTCTAACTGATCATAATGAAGGCTATTTAACATTTTGCAGGAGCTGTGGAAGTCACGAATGAATGACGGCCCGTTGAACATGTGTTACTATCTGAGTGAGCAGCTGGATCCTCCAAGTCCAGAAGTTGTTGTGAAGATCCACGACAGAGAGCTGCAGCTGAGGTTGAGCTGCTCAAATGCCCCAGAAAAAGATGTACATTCCCCTCAGCTGCTGGAAGGTGGCAGCACAGCGCACCAGGAAGAGGAGAGCCCTCCTACGGTGACCTCAGCATCCGACCATGACTACTGCCGCCATGCACGTGTGATCTCCCCAGACTGGTATCAAAGCACTTCCCAGAAAATCCAAAGGTTATTGGTTATCATGGAGGACTTGATGGGCGAGGTTGAGAAGGAGAAACAAGAGACTGTCTCGCTACTTTTGGAGCACATGGAGCAGTGTATGAAGAGTGGGTTAGATGAGAGGGGACTGTCCGACCTTGTATTGGGTCTCCTAGAGTCACAAGGACAGGGAGCCATGCACCCAGGCTCTATATACTGCAGCCCTCTGCTCTGCACTGTTGCCGGGTGGCTGGGCCACCGTTTCCATGCTGCAAACAGCTGCATCAGCCAGCAAGTGGAGAGCTTTAAGATGCAGCACATCGACCACATTACGGATCTGCCAGCTGCCGAGCAGCTGGCTGCTGAGTTGTTTCCTGAGGCCATGCGGGTGCTGCTTCTGAACTGGATGGGCCTGAGCGACACCAGCGCCGTCTGGAAGCGGCAGAGCGAGTACCCCATCCTGCTCCTGATCCTCGAGTTTGCCAACCACAATCTTATCACAGGTGTGGCCCATGTCCTGTACTCTAGTTTGATATGCAAATAGACTGATACATTTATTGTACATGCGATGTACAATTTATTTTTACAAATCATTGGTACAGACCATGCAGTGGTTAGCACTGTTGCCTCACACCTCTGGGACCCGGGTTCGAGTCTCCACCTAGGTCACGTGTGCGGAGTTTGCATGTTCTCCCCATGTCGTCGTGGGGTTTCCTCCGGGTACTCCGGTTTTCCCCCACAGTCCAA
>JAODJX010000042.1:36196962-36207967 GCA_026776945.1 Isichthys henryi
GGCCCCCCATCCAGGGTTGTTCCCTGCCTCGTGCCCATTGTTTCCGGGATAGGCTCCGGACCCCCCGTGACCCAGTACGGATAAGCGGTTTGGAAGATGGAAGGATGGATGGTACAGACCAGGAAGACCATTATTTTTCATGTTGCCAAATCAATAAAGCACAATTATCAGCTCAGCCTTGAGATGAAAGTTACTATCTTCATTGAAGACTGAAGCTTTTGGTTGTTCTTTGTCATGTGTTTTTGGGTGTGGACAGATGTTGCGAGCTGTCAGTTTATAATGGAAAGTTAGCAGTAGGCCTTTGAACAGTGCTTCTGTGCAAAACATCTAATGATGTTTCTTGTAAACTGTTTATTTTACACGTCAGAATTGCCTTTTACCAGGACTGCCCCCATTGGTACAATGGCTTACAAAATGCACAGAAATAACCATTCATTTACTTCTGCATACCATAAATGTAATTTACCTAAACGTGACTATAGTCTTGTCACAGATGCTAGTAAAAGTACAGTTAGAAGTGAATTTTTTTACATGAATTCCTTAAAATACAATTCAGCTGCTAAGCCTGTAATCACAAGGTCGTGGGTTCAAACCCAACTTCAGCACGCCTGCGGCTCCTAGAGCAAAGCCCATAACCCCCAGCTGGCTGGGCACCCCAACAGGTAGCTGCCTTTCGTGGACAGCTTTAGGGAGGTGAAAAAGAACTTCCCCATGGGGACAATAAAGGATCAAATGGGTTTTGCACATTAATCAGCAGAACAAATTTCAATTTTTTACATTTTATTGAGGGAACAATTTTATATGAAGGATTGCTGATGTCAACACTGACATACAGAACCACCACCAGAGATACTACTCCCTCTGATTTACAAGGAAATTGAACAGTAAAACTAGTAAAGGCTTTCTGATCAAACGCTACATACCTCAAACATATCTCCTTCCCCAGATGAAATGGTACTGATCTTTGACTTTACAGCTACAGAATGTTTCAAATGAAAATATATATACAATTTTAGTACAAAAAAAGCAATCTCTTACTTCTGCTCCCCAGGTTGTCATAGTCACATTAAACCATTGCATAATTTTTAAAAAGATTTCAACTGCTGAACTAAATCAGCATTTCACTATTTACATATGAATGTTCAGGTGACTTTTTTCCCCCCTCCCTTGAATTATGGTCAAATACAACATCCATGCAAGCTAGTACACTAGCTTCCCATCCCAAAATAAATGATAGGTTTACCCACAACAACGCTTTGACAATTCCCAGCAATACCTAGGAGCTAAGTACAGATCAGGGAGGACAGTGTCACAGGGTGTCCATCCCCCTCGAGGAGAAGGAGGAAGAGAAGCCAAGACCCATTCCTCTCTGGGTGTGGGTTTGTGACCTGGCCATCTCATACTGAACATCCAAGTTTCGGAACATCTCCTCCTGCTGCTGGAGAGTCTTCAAACCTTCATCGTTGAGCAGGCCAGGGTCACCACCTTCCTCCTCACCCTGGGAAAAAGATGGTAATGAATGCTGATGAAAAATCAGCGACAAACCAGACAGCCATGAAACATACCTTCTGCTGGGTTTTTAACTCCTGTCCTTACTTTAGCCTAACTTGTTCAATTCTCATTTTCGTTACATTTTGTGAATTTTACAGTAATACACAAGTTAGAATAGGGTACTACAGGAGTGGCTCCCTGGCATGTAAACAGCAACCCTCAGTTTGCTGCTTACTCATCACACTACACAGAAGTGTCTTTCCACGGGCAGTATGTGGCCTGTTCACTTACTTTAATGCCCATCAGCTTGCGGAATTTAACATTTTGGTCCTTGTTTCCAAAGTTCAGCTTCTCCCACAGCTCAGCAGTCTGTGACTTGTCCTTAAAGAACGTATAACAAGTTCATTAGTCTTCCCCCCAGGTCCATTCACGATACATTTCAAACTTCTAAAAAGCCATTTAAGTTAGTGAAACATTCCATAAATTTCAGCATAACAGCATACAGTAACCCACTCACATTTGAGAGAGTTGGGGCCAGGAGATCCCCGTGAATGCGTAAATTCACAGATAAATCTTGGGCACCCCTAACTGCAACCCATGTCTGCTAGCCTGAATTAACATAAAGTCCATTACCAATTTCTAAACAACCATTACTGTACTGTACACTGCATGTCCAATAGCTTTGTCATTTTCTATGTAGACCTTTAATACATAGACCACCTTAAATTATAACCCTATATGCACAAAGTGCGCTTTTCCACCACACCACATACCGTACTTTTGGTACTTCAAGGTGTTGGTTTTTCACTGGCATGAAAACTGGTACCAGCACTGAATGACATCAGAAAGACGAGGCAGTGTATTTGTACTGAATTCGAAAAATGGCTGTAGTATACTATAAGGCTGGCCGACGTGCGATACTAGTACCAACATCGCATGTTATGCATGTGCAATTCTTCGCTAGTCAGCTAGATTAAAGATCAGGCTTGTTCTAACTTTCAGTTCTGTAAGGACATTATAGCTCAGGTAGTTTAAATTTCACAAAACATTTTTACTTTGTCATAGGAAACAAAAATTTGCAAAGCTTGCTAAGTTAATGATTGTTCCTTTTCAAGATTCACCTAAATATTTTTACTCTAGCATAGAAAAAAAAACTTTAGCGTTGCAATTGTAATTATTCCTTTTACAGATTATTCTAATATGCTTAAAAATCTGTTTAAACTTTACCTTTGCATGAACGCTGCATGCATTCTCGTTTTTATTTGTGCTGTTTAAATCACTTCTAGATGGGTTTGTGAGACATTTATGAACTCCTTTCCCTTTCTACTTATAAATAGTCCAATATCTTTTACAACAAAATCACATCGCTAGGACAGCAGGCTATATGCATGCTGTCCAAGTAAATTAAACAAAATAATTTCTTGTCATATCATCCTGATCTTTTCGTAGTATCCGTTCTTCCGACCAGATTGCAATAAATTTTTTCCACTTTAAACATTTTTCAAGATTGTGGTTGTATTGTGTTTAGAGGGAGGCTATTTGCATAATCAATCAACAGAGAAAGTGTTTGAAATCCCAGTACCAAAGAAGTACCCCAGCTTGTTTGGCACTTTTGGTATTGGTACTCGACTGGAAGTTAATGGAAAATGGAAAGTACCAAAAGTACAGTAATTGATGAGGTAGAATAGCACCCAAAGTTACATTGAAAAGTTGCTGACCGGTCACAAAAACAGCTAACACCTGAGTGAGACAAAAGTGTGTGTCATACCCAAGTCAAAACTAAATATAAAAAAATATAGTATGCATTTACACTAACAAATATGCATTACTAATATTTCCATATTACATGATTTTGTGACCCAAATAATTCAGTACTGTATTTAGCATCAACTGCAAGTTTCTGTGATCTTTCAGCAAGCTTCCAAAATATTCCTGCTTAATTGTTCACAGCCAGCAAATATGCAAATCTGGAGGAGCGACTTCATTTGGGAACTTCCTTTAGAGAAGGTAGCTTGTTCTTACCCCTTCTTTCTTGCCCTGCCACAGCATCTTCCTCTTCTTCTCCTGCTCTGCAAACTTCACAGGGTTAACGGCAGATGGGTTGTAATAACTGGGGACAGCGATGCCAGTCTCTGCCAAGGTCTTGGCCTGCAAAGCCGCCATCTGGGCTGCCATGGCGATCTGAGGAGTGACCTGCGTCCCCGAAGCCAGAAGTGCCGCCACATTCAGGACTGAGCTGCTGGTAGCCGCAGCAACCGGATCGCACAATAGAGGGGCGGCTACTGGACCGAAGGAAATGAAACAACTTGTTGCATGTGTTCAAAGGGCTTACAAGGAATCGTCATTGGCAGTGTCCTCGAGTTCACGTATGGAAAATGCTTCTGACCTGCAACCATTTCCTGCTGCTGCTGCTGCTGTTTCTCCAACATTTCCTTCTCTTTCTGTTCCTGAAGCTTCTTTGCTCTTTCCAATCTAAGGGAAACAAAAGGGAATACATTGCTATTAATACCCAAAAGGGACAATATTACTCTAATGACAACAGAAAAGCAGCAATACCTTCTGGCCAAGGCTTCTTGTGCATCCATGGCAGTGTTCCTACCCCGGAACGCCAGAGGACTCGGTGACCTGCTACGCGTCTTCCTGCGTGGTTTTTCACTCCTTTTCTTCCTTTCTCTTGAAGAGAGTGCCTATGTCAGCCATTTTCACGCTTGACACCTACGGTGAATAAGACGGCTGTAGCTGCTAACCTGCTCTTACTGCGAGTCCTGCTCCGGTGTCTGTGTTTGCTCCGCGACCTTGAACGAGACCTGGCACGCCGCTTCTTGTCCCGACTTCTTGAGCGCTTGTCCCTGCTCCGGGAGTGAGACCTCCGCTTGTCTCGACTTCTGCTGCGATGTCGCCTGTAATTGCCAGAGGCCAGCGATGTCAGCAAAGTTGCACACAGCATAGGCATCTAGGTCTGCCCGTTGGCTCTGCACAGACATTTGCGCACTCAATAACCCCAAAAGCTGAGCTTACCTCTCGCGTGAACGTGACCTGGAGTGGCTCCTGCCCCGCGATGTCTTGCTATCCTTCCGTCTATGTCGATCCTCTCCATTCTCAGCCACCAGCCTCTCCCGGCCTTTCTCGGACTGCTCACGCTCATGTAGCTCCTCAGATTTGTGCAATTTGGAGGTTCTGTCGCACTCACGCCTTCGAGCCTGTTTTAAGAAGAAGTTGGTTCTTTCAGGAAAATAGTGCAACAAAGAGAGTTAGTATGAGTTCTAAAATGTCTGCCAAGACATGTAGAGAAGGTCATTGTTCATATATCACAAACCCCAAACCCCATAACTCAAGAAATCATGATAGAACTGTAACACAGTCCTTGCGACAAAAGTTCTGTTTGGAGATTCTCGCAGAAGTCAAAAAGGCAAACCTTTTTGTTTGGGAATATGGGCTCAAATTATAATGATCGTTTTGACAGGCTACATTTTTATACTATACAAGTTTTCTCCTCACTGCTTACCAAAAATTGATTGACAAAATGCTTGAAATAAAACACCACCCCTGTCAGTTTCTCCTAAGAATCCATCTAAGATTCAGTGCGGGAAACCTGTGATCTCCTGTTAAATGATGATAAATCTTGCATATGAATGCTACTCCCCTTTCCCCTATCTTTCCGGAGTATTGTTGTGCTTATGATATATTAGTGCATTTTGTTCCTTTTCAAGTACCTACACAGATCACCAAGGTTTTGTACATCATGTACAGAGGTGTCACTGCATTCTGCAGGATGTTGTAATGGACTGGAGCACCATTCAGAGAAACCCAGCAGCTCTTGGGTTGGGATTCAATTTATATGTGAAATAATCAGGAATGCTGCTTAACCGAAATGCAAAAAAAAAATCTGTTTTCTAACAAGTGAAATATGAGTTGGCTGATAGTTACCTTTCCAGGAAGTAGGCATATAATTTTGCTATCTGTCAGCAGGGTCTTCAGTTCAGAGTGTCTCTTCGTGCATTAGCACGCTGAGTATGATTTATTATAGAAATGTTATCATGTGATCTACACAAAGGAGTTAACAAAAAAAGGAAAACGCTCCTAGACAAGCATATTTAATCTAATACCGATTTAAAAGCTACTTGAAACTGGTACTTCAAAAATGACACTTCTTAGTGGGGGAGGGGGGTAAACATTTACCCTTTTCATTTCATTTATTGTCATCCATGCTTCTTTTTATAACCCAATATGGAACTGCATTTTTTTATGTCTCCGTACTTACCATCAACTACAATTACATAAAGGGCAAATAGCTACGTTAAATGAGCTTAGCCCTAACCGAGAGCGATTGTCTGAGACTAGTTACCTCTTTGCTCCGGCTGCGACTCTGCCTGTGCCTCTTGTCAGCTAGAGAATGAGAAACAGTGAACTTGAAACAGCAGCAGTTCATCCCAAACCAAAGAACAAAAATAACTTAAATAAGTTTTCCGTTGTATTCAACTAGCATGACCAATGAGAAAAACTTCTCCTGCAAATAACTGGTTTACTGATATGATGCAGAGTTCCCTCACTTCACAGATATGAGGTTCTCAGGCAAAAAAGCTTTAGTTACCATAGTAACCTTTACTAAATAAACTGCAAACAGCTAATTCTTGGGACCTGAACATCAAAGTGGACAATATCAAAGCAAATAGCTTTATGCTGCTTAATTTGAGTGCAACTTACTCGATTTTCGTTTTCGGTCTCTTGAATGTGATCTTGACCTGGAACGATGCTGCTTGGAACTTCGAGGTGATTTGGAAGAATCCATGCTCTGCTTCCTCCGGTCCTGCTCCGGTGGTGACCTTTTTGGCAGCAGCGTGTCTACATTGGCGTCGCTGGCCTGGACACACACGCACACACAAGATCACTGTCCAACAACCAAAACAAATTATCATGTCACCATCCCAGCATAAATGACACTGAAATTTAATTGTGCCATCTAAATCTGGTGTGCCGGAATGGAGTTTTAAAAGCACCGATCATACAATTTCTTACTCGTTTCTAACTCTCAACGAAAAGTTATAATTACGATAGTGTAACTACAATTTTTAACCAGGGAATCACCCCGGTACTTTAACACATCATTATAACGTATCCTACTAGAAAATTATACAGTGTAATTTTTTAATCCTATAAATGGTGTTGCCAGATTTTTTTAAATACAGTTTCCTTTAACGCTTAATCTCGCGGGACAACATAATTTCGACTGGATGAACGTAATCATTGAGGACTATGTAACAGGTTATTTTTCTAGATATATATGAATACTACTGGAAAAATACGATGCATAAAATAATCCTGATCCCGCTATCGATTTACTAACTACTGTTAAGACAGGAAACATTTCAAACTAGCTGGTTAGTCGGGCAGCAATACTCTACTGATAAATCAATATAAAAAAATCCGACACCGGCAGGAATGGGAGTCATACCATAACATAAGTCCACAGTGAGTATGGAACTATCTCAACTGAAACCTATGCTTAAAACCGTCCTCAACACTAAAGGCGAGCTTGTGATTAAATTTGTAACATCTCAACACCGACGTCTCGACATGGCTGCCGAAACGCCATCTTGTCACGATGTGTTTATCTCTAGCAATTTTCGTCACTGCTTTACACCCATATTAATTTGCCTATCCCTTGTTCAGAAGCTCCGTATCCACTTACCGCCATGTTATAAATATTATACTACAGTAAACTCCTTGATTTAAGGCTACTTTTCGCTTCTTCGTCTCATCCGCCACACTGTCGGAGCCGCCTCTACTCTCCGCAGTGACCGCGGTTCCTTGGAGGTACTCGCGGAGCATCCTGGGCTCAGTGCGCGTGACGCAAAATTCGTCGTCAGGGGTGCACGCGCAAATAGTGCATTAGTTGCTTTGTTACGTTTCCAGTAGATGGAAGCACCAACATTCACATTGCAGAGGTAAACGAATAAGCAGCAAAGTAGGTGTTATGGATACTTTAGATGAGCAATTATGTGACGAGGTGCGGAGGTACCCACACATATATAACTCGTCACTGAAGGAGCATAGAGATATATTCCGGTGTATGAATTTATGGAAGGAAATCGCCGAAACACTGGGCAAAGATGAGAGATTTTGCAGGTGGCAATGCATAGCTCCACTGTGAAATTTGATGGCTTTTTGGCTCAAAATTTGATATAAAGTTAGTTAGCTACCTGTTGTTTAAACAACGGATTACGAAAAGTAATGTAATAATTTATTTTGTTTTTACGTATATTAATCTATTAACTGTTATGTTGTAAACTGGACTAGTTAGTAACTAGTTAGCAACAAACAAATTAGTTTCTTTTGCTCTTCTTGAAGTCCAATTAACGGTACGAATGCGTTTTGGCGCTGGAGGAACGAGAAATTAAGCGTAGCAAGAAGTAGCTTTCTTATTGCCTCCATTTGGTTCCGACATAACCACTTGAACGCGCGTGTTGTCGTAATTATGATTTTTGAACTCCCTAGTGGGATCTTCTGAGTAGCACTTGAAGGCAACATATGTTACCGAGGCTTATATGTTACTTAAATTATGCTATTAACGTTTCAGACCAAGTGCACCAGTGAAATAGTGACACTGGCTGGCCCACATCGTAGAATTCTCAGGCCCAGGTCAAAGTCACTAAGGCTGACCCCCCTTGATATGCAGATCCACTCACCTGAGCTCTCCTCTGGGTCCCCTTGGCCTGCGACAACTTCCCCAGTTGTCTCACCAGGACAGCAGACTTAGACACTGGAATTGGAGTACAACGCCTTTGGATCCTCTGTCACTGAAATGGAGCAAGAGACATTTACAGGAAACCATAGTCTACCGTCTCCATCCCAATCTGAAGTCTCAGTCCAGTACTCCAGCACATATGCATGTCCCCAGTGCCAGAGTTCAAGAAAGCAGAAAGAAGTTCAGACGTCTTTGACAGAAGCAGTGATGTCACGCCTGCAGAAGATCGACCAAGAAGGTGTCTGTGAGGAGCTGTCCTTTGGACCATATGTTGGCCAGGCACTTTTAAAAATGGGCCAAAATACAAGATCCTGTGCAAAATTTGAAATAAGTCAGGTGCTGCACAAGTGGGAGATGAAGCCCCATCGCAGTGGAATGGTCTGATTTTAGGTACTGACAGGTAAGCAAGGGAAAGTGTAAAAACTGACCCCAAATGGTTCAAACTCAGTTGATCATTTTCTCTCTAGAAGTGTCACATTTGGATATTTTTTTCATGATAATAAAGGATATTTCTTACTTTGTTGCAAACCGATTCCTTATTTCTTTCAAAATCCTCACTGAAATTATCAATTGAAATGTCATTCCTTAGATAAAATGTTGGTGAGTTTCACCCTCAGTATTGTCATAGAAGCCTTCAAAAATACTCACTAAACTAGGTACCAAAATAAAGCCGGAAAAAGTTTTTCAGGAAAATCACACAAATAGTCATCATTAGAAACCTCCCATGGAAATAAAAGCGAAGTTGCATGGGGTCCAATAGTCTTACCCAAAAACACTCAAGATTATGACTTTATTTTTTTTCTAAGTTACTATATGAACATGCTGTTCAATGCCATTTTTTTGCAACTACGTCGGCAATGGAAGATGACGTCAATATTGATAAACACCATTGTCTTCGTACGTTAAGTATAAATTCGCTATACGACTGCAAAGTATAGAGCTATGCTACTTGACTCAATGACTTGGATCACTGTAAACTTAGCCTTTATGAACAGACGTACTTCCCGTTCAATAGTTTCGCCTACATCCGTAATCGTCTGACAATAAACCAATCTATTTTCACAGGGGCGTGTTCCTGGGGTGGAGATAGTTGATGCTCCACCCACATGGAACCCAACGATTTGCGGTTACACCCGGAAGCACTATCACTGCGCTCTGGCGCCAAATTTTAAGTACCTCAGTACAAATGTCCATATTTTGATACCCGTAGCCGAGATGTGGAACGACGTAGAATTGCTGACCAGCGATGACACCGGGACGGTGCGTCTGGCCGTCGACCCGAGCCGGGAATGCGGCAGCGCCCTGTACCAAGTCGACACGCTAGTCAAGCTTTCCTGCGCAGAGAGAGTGAGTGCCGGTCTCGCGGTGAAGGTCTGCAGTCTCCAGTGGGCAGCAGTCCGCATCGTCTGCATGCTTTACATTAGTAAAATCTCACGTTCATATCGTATGGGTAATCGGGGATGGGGGGCTGTGCCCCAGTAGAACTTTATGTCTAGCAATGCCCCTGGTATGGACACTATCTCTCCTTAGATTTCCGCTCCATTGACGCCCATTATAAGGGAAAAGCTTAACACGTCCGACGAGAGAAATTTGGTGATTATTGGTGGCTATTTTAGAAGATTATGTCACGTTAGTATGTCCCCATCATTTACAGACGTCCCTGCTGTTCATTGAATTGTTTTCAATTTTCGTTATCTTTTCTGTGAAGGTTGAAGTAAAATGAAATCGTTTAACACATTGGCATGTAACACGAAGGCGTGCCCGATTATTGCTGTCATAGATTTCGCACCGACCAGCGCTGTATGCCTGCACCAGTTCTGACTGCACCGTGGTGGTGGCCGATACCACAGTGGTCCTCTTTGACCAGAGCTTACAGTCCGTTTTGCTGCACCTCAACTTCGGTAGGTCTTTCGGCTTCCGTGATTCAGGTCGCATCTCCGTTTTCTGCTTCAGAGACCCCCCCCCCTCATTTCCACCTTATTGCAGACACTAATGTGGATGCGGTGGGCGTTTGCCCGGCGGTGCAGTTCCTGCTCGTTGGAGAAAGGAGCGGAAAACTTCATCTTATATATGTACCACAGAAAAGGACCGTGTTTACTAAAGTGAGTAGTGTGATATTCTCCTTATTTATCACAAAATATGCGTATTTGTGTTTAGTATACGATGCCCCTCTTAATATCATCCGATGGTTTTCATAACGATGCTGATGAGATTGCTTGTTTTTTGCAAGGCTGTTCTTCAGAAAGAACCTTCAGAAAAAGAGAAGACGTACAGAAACCTTATCATGAAGGAAGATGCCGTCACTTCAGGTGAGTTGTTTCGGGATGAACGAAGCCTGTGTAATTCTGTCATTTTCGTTTTTATCGGGATGCGTTTCCCGGTAACTTTCGATCTTGGTGAATAACGAACGACGCACGCAAAGAACGAGTGAGATTTGCGAGTGTTTCCCAAAAACATTGATTATTCCCAGATTTAACCAAAGTTAAAGCTCTTTGTTGGCTTGTCCCCAACCTCCACGTGAGAAAAGCACAGACTGTTGGTAACAGTTGGTAACGTATTTCAGTGGGTATGTTATATTTAAGTACGTCATGTTATCGTCAAATCAGTCATATGTAAAAAATAATTATGAAATGAATTATTGCGGGGCGGCATGGTGGTGCAGTGGTCAGCACTGTCACCTCACACCTCTGGAATCCGGGTTCAAATCCCCGCCTGGGTCACATGTGTGTGGAGTTTGCATGTTCTCCCCATGTCGTCGTGGGGTTTCCT
>JAODJX010000042.1:36207984-36218691 GCA_026776945.1 Isichthys henryi
GAGTGTGCCCTGCGATGGGCTGGCCCCCCATCCTGGGTTGTTCCCTGCCTCGTGCCCATTGCTTCTGGGATGGGCTCTGGACCCCCCGCGACCCAGTAAGGATGAGCGGTTTGGAAAATGGATGGATGGATGAATTATTGCGTGTAAATGATGCAGGAATGTATCTCAACACTCCAACAGGCAACATGTATCACTAATCAATCAAAACACAAAATTGCTCCCAAAACAAATGAACCTATTTAGTCTAAAATATATTAATAAGCTCAAAACATAACGTGGCTTCCTTGTAAGAAGATTGTGAGCAGAGTAGTAGGAAAAGGAAGCAACAAAACATTGAAACAACTGATTGCAAAGGTGGTCAAAAAATAATTTTTGCTACAGTGTTGTGCAGCATAGTGCACAGAACCATACCAGCACATCAGCATTCCAGGGAATGCCTTAGAGCTCCCAAGTACTTATGCAGATACCTGTATCACCTCTTCCACATGCCCCGAGTGTGCCCTACTGTAGTGCATGTTCTTTGGTGTGAGGTTGTATACCTCTCCTCAGCCACAGTTTAGGGATTCAACACTGGAGTCAGTAGGCTTTCGCAAAGAGATCACCCGCTGTCTTTCAGTGACCCGCTCCAGCACCATGAACCACATATCAACAGCATAATGTCTGTAAAATTCTTTGACATTTAGGCCTAGTGCCAAGAATAGTTTTTGACAGGTGCAGATGGGATTCAAGAGGCTGTCAGTATGAATAGGGTTGAGGGTTTCATCCACTGCACCTACGATGCCAGGTATAGCTACAATGGCATGAAAACCAGTTTTAGTGTCATGTAAGGCATCCCATCCTGCTGGACATTGCATGCACAGATGCAGGACACAGCAGCCTTGCTGAGGCCGTGTCCATCACTGATGGTCTGCAGGTATCCACTGGTGGCGTAGAAAGAGACCTGTGAGAAGCCGCATAGTGGGACTTGGGGTAAAATTCCAGCGTGTTCTTCTCATTCATTGTTTCACCCCAGAGCAGCCTGTGTTTTTGTATTGAGTATTACTAACTATCTGACTATCCAAAGCGGGGGTGGAGAAGGGGTCTCACAGCAGGGGGGGGGGGGGGGTGAAAGGTTGGTCCTCTTGATAAAATTTTGACAATCTGCGGAGAGTGGGCTTTGCTTTTGCATGATGTCCTGATATCGAAGGGGGCATTTGGTAAAACTGGCTCACCTGGGGGGTGGGGGGCAGTTAAATTTAGACCAGCAAATCGCAATGTTATTACGAAAGACTGAATGATTTTATGTAAAAGCAACAGCATTATTATGGGACAATATTTTATTAAATTTTATTCCTTTGTATATATGGTATAGTCAAAATGTATTTGTACACTGAAAAAAATGGTCAAAAATGGAAAGAATTGAGGGTATTGAAGAACAAACTTTAAAAATCATCTAAAATGTTACGATTATGTGTGTTGTGTAAAGAAACTTATTCAAAACATATTCTGCAATGTCGCAGAAAATAAGTGGCCTGGATCGCTCATCGATTTACAAACAGGGTTACGAAATACTTGTACAAAGGGTTTTGAGAGACGCTTACTACTTATCAAATGGTCTTAAGTGCTTTATCATCTTGTACTTAAGAAGCTTTCGTGAAACCCAGTATCATAAGAATTAAATCATACTGGATGTTGCCTTTTGAATACTTACTCCTTTCACTGTTTAGGGTCATACCACTTGTTCCTCATTGTATCGGATGGATTCTTTCATGTCTCCAATCTTGAACTGGAAAACATTGAAAGAGGTACACGTCTTTTTTTTTTTATATGTAGCCATGTCTTTATTTATGTGTAGAAGTATGTAATATTTTGTAAAGTAGTGCCAGTGTGAAGACTCATTTTTGACTCTGCTAAACCTCTCTGTTTAATTACAGCAATTGACACAATGGACTTTGGATTATTAAAAAAGGTATATGCAGTTTTATGATTTTTAAAGTTGGTGTGAGGCTTGGATGAAAGGAATATGACATAGTAATTTTATAACATTTTATTTCTCTCTTTTGCCAGTGTCAGTCACTTATAAAGACTGAGTTTTCCAGCACAAAGGAGATCCACAGCAGATTATGCTTTGCAGCTGTGACCTGTGATGCTGCCAACCAAATCACACTTGGGGTACAGTCAGGCCTGAAAATAAATATTCAGAGTAATGATGGATATTTTTACTCATAATGGATGATCATGAGTCTTAAGGTCAGAATAATTAATGGACAGCAATGTTCAACCCTTATTCAGATAAATGGTCTGTAGAATTTTACATTTTGGGCTCCAAACAGACCCTACCTGTGTCTTCTGTCAGTGACTTAATTATACAGTAAAATCCCATTATAGTGGACTCTCTTATAACGGAATATCGTGTATAATGGACGAGGTCTGCTGGTCCCGACCGTGCGCCTTTACGGACATGCTGAAAAAGCACCGGATATAGTGGACTCGCATATAACGGAATTTCGCTTATAACGCACAAACAGTTTGGCCCCCAGGGCCACTTTTAGCTGTCAATTTGTTTGCTATAACGGACATGCAGGCTCCGCCTTCAAGGCGCGTGGCGTGCCGGTGATATCCAGCACAGATACGTAGTCGAGATTATTAATAGTCACGCATCTGATCAGGTAAAGTTGGATTACTACATGTACAATATAATAATCTATATACCACAAGTGTGTCTGCTGGGGTGTGGCATGAGTAAATGGTGTCCTGTAGTTGTGTTCTGGGCATATGGATATAACGGATTTTGGATATAATGGACTGTTTTGCCAGGTCCCTTGAAGTCCGTTATAACGGGATTTTACTGTATCTTATTTTTGATAGAACGTGTCCATTGAATGATTAAAATATATACAGTGTAAAAAACTATTTGTACATTAAACAAATGGTAAAAAATTTAAATGAAATTGAGTTGAAGTGTGTTATGTAAAGAAACAAGAAGTTTTATTCAAAACACATTCTTCAGAGCAGGTGTTCCGAAGAGGCAGGTAATTGGGTGCCCTTAGTCTCTACAAGTAACCCTGGTGGTCATTCTCCACACAGGCATTTGTAGAGTTAGTTGAGTTACCCAACATGACTAAAACTGCTGAAATACCCAATACATTGAGGAAAAGAGTAATAAAATTTTACAGTCAATATCCTCAATTTCATTTCCATTTTTGACCATTTTTTCCCCCCACAGTGTACAAATATTTTTTTGCTACTTTGTAACAGATGCTGTTTGTGTTGTCTGAATTCAGGGAAGCGGGGAAAAGGTGCTATCCCAGTGGAAGATGGATCCTGTTCGGCACACAATGGCTGTCTGCCATGTCATGGACTCCAGTTTAGTGCCAGGTAGCCCTGATGACCATTTTATGGAAAGGTGTAATACATCTGCATGCAGTCTTATCCAGAGCAATTGTAAAATTGCGATTTTTCTGTTTTTTTTTAATTAATGTGTGAAAAGCATTTTAAACAAGGCCGTTTAAACCTACCTATTGTAGGTCAAACAATGCTATGAGACTAAGCAGGTGTGTTAAGATGTGAAGAGAAATGCAGCTCACTGTTGGTGCACATGTTATGTTTGAATGAACCTAGAAATGTTTTTGTCATTAGTCATGTTTCAGGCTAGTTTGAAATGCTTGAAACTCCCCTTGTGTTTCTGTGGCAGGTGTGAGGAAGTTTCAGGTCCTGGACAATCTGATGTATCTTCTTGATGAGGAGGTGAGCTTCGCCCCAGCCCTGCAGAATCAGTTATGCCGGTCATTGCCAGCTTGAAGAATCATACTTCATATCACATTTGCTGGGCAAAATAAACAAATCCACCTATTACATGGACAGGCAACTTTAGTCTTCTGTCACTTCAGCTGGATATTCAGTTCAGCCTTAGTGTTTTAACGTTTCTCCTGCTAACTGTTTTTAGCACCTCCTTGTGATTCGGTATTTACTCTGAAATGTTTTTATTTTGTTCATTTATTAAACATACATTTGATATTTGTGCACATTGACCGTGCCGGGAACCAATAGTGGAGGGGGCTGGATGCAGCCTTTGGGTCACCAGTTGCCCATCCCTGCGCTACAACACTGTTATGTCTGTGGTTTATCTTGTTTATCTTGTTTGTTTTTGTTTGTTTTGCACATGTACAAAATTACTATGAAGAAGCAGTGGTGTGATCCTGTGGTTTCGGGTTTTTCCCCATAAATTTCAGGGACATTAACACACTGGATTTGTTTATTAAAAACAGAATAACTGTCTTCACATACAGTAACAAGTGTAGAGACGTGCTCAGATGTGCTGGTGCTTCTGTCTTTCCATGGACGCTTCATTTAGAGCATTCTCAGCATCTGGGATGTGAATTTCCTTGTGATGGTGTGGTGTTCGCCAGAGACCCCCTTTCTTGACTTCCTGGTCACAGCTGAGGGAGAATCATCACCATCATCATCATCATCATCGTCGTCGTCTATGTACGTACCTGGTCAGCCATTTTAAATGTACAATTATGTTTTTATCTGACTATGTTCAAATATTTATAATTTGCTTTCCCCCATTATTAGGCAAGAAGTCACCAATGTGAAACTCATCGCTTTGACCATGCCCAACAGTAATTTGGTAATTACTGCTTATTTCAAAGCATTTAAAAAAATATCTACACACGTATTAGCCTCATTTCATAAATGGCCAGTGCAGAAAACTGAGAGAATCCCCAGTATTTTCATTTTGTATTATTGATGATTTTGATTAATAGAGAATTTTCCATATGCATTATACAGATTAAATTTAGATTTACAGTATAGCCAAAAATATTTGTACACTGAAAAAATGGTCAAAAATGGAAATTAAGATATTCAAGAACCAACTTTAAAAACTAAAATGTTTTCAAATGATATTATTTATTGCCTTCAAACAATTATTTGTATACCTGGCCGTTCATAGAGTTGAACGAGTATGTGACAATGGGAGGAGTTCCCAGTCATAATAAAGATCATTTAACACAACACATAACAGCAGATGTTCCAAAGAGGCAAGTAATTGGGTGCCCTTAGTTTCTTCAAGTAGCCTTGGTGGTCATTCTCCACAAGCATTTGTAGAGTTAGTTGAGATTCCCAACATGGCTGAAACTGCTGAAATACCCAATACACAGAGGAAAGGTCATAAAATTACACAATCAATGTCCTCAGTTTCATTTCCATTTTGACCCTTTTTCCCCACAGTGGCTGCATTGTAAGATGGCTGTTTTTGGATAACATTGATATGTATAAAACTACGCTTTGGTGATTGCTTACTGAAAACATTCTTTGTGTGATGTTGGGAAGATTTTTCTGGTTAACCCCGGCGTGCTGATTGGTTTAGATGAGGAGCCTGTTGGTGTTCTCTCTGCCGTCAATGGTGGTCCTGTATTCCCTGGAGGTCTCTGGGACTTCAGCCCTAGTCCAAATGGGCGTCAGCATGGTAACACGGTCCCTCACTCTAACTACACACAGTATCGTGCACAACTCATTGTCCTCTTTCTAGTGCCCATGGCTCAGTACAAATTGTTAATAATGTTTTGAGTCAATATTACAGTATGTACTTCCTGGTATTTGAATGCATATTGAGAAAATCTGTTAGTGCATAAGCATTAATGGGAGGAAAGCCTGACAGCATAGGAAACGCACAACCATGAGGTTTGAGGCAAAAGTGACGTCTACTGATACGCCTGGCTCAACTACAGTGAACCAGTCTAGTTTAATTTCAGTCTGATGCTGAAGCTGGTATAGAGATTTTCCACTGTTCTTCCTACACAGAAGATGACATAACTGTTACCTGCTTGTTTCAGGAAATGATTTATTTGCTGGAAGGAATTTCTGAGAACTTAAAAAGGTATGGGTGTGTATATAATAGCAATGTGTTCAAGCATCATGTTATATTTAAATATGATGAAACAGGGTGTGGTTGAGCCTGAACTGGATATTGTGTTTTGTTTTTGTTTTTTTTGTTTTTCCCCCCAGTTCTGAGGATACTGTGTCGACGATTGTGGTGAGGTGTTTCACTGAGGCCTTGCCTGAAAACAGGTGAGCAGCTACAGGGAGCCGACCCTGCAGCTACAGGGAGCCGACCCTGCAGCTACAGGGAGCCGACCCTGCAGCCTTTATGATTGTAATCATATGATTTATAAGATCTTGTGTGTTTCTCTAGACTGAGCCGTCTTCTCCACAAGCATAAATTTGAAGAGGCAGAGAATTTTGCCATCCAGTTTGGACTTGATGTTGAGGTGTTGTTTTTAAGTTCCGTGCTCTTTGTACATTTGTATTTTGATGTATACGCTGCGTGTGAAAGACAACTGCTCTCATGTAATCCTTCATGGCAGCTGGTGTATAAAGTAAAGCTGGATTTTGTACTGGAGAAGTTGGCATCTGCTTCTGTCAGGGGCTATGGGCAGGAAGAGTGGTCAGAGCTAGTGGAGGAGGCCAAGACCAACCTGAGGAAGATCATGGTGAGGAGCTGGGACATTCTGATGTTAGCCTGTAAAGATCTGATGCTCATATGTTCCCTAAAGTTAAGATTGCTGGAGATGATTGTGGTACTGATGGGGTGCTAATTTCTTGGTGCTGTTGTCCTCAACACTGAATGAGAGAGGGTTAGGTTTGGGGATCTGTGCCTGCATCCAGAACATCATGGGTTCAGATCCTCTAGTTGATGCAATCGTGTCACTGTTAGGCCCTTAACCCCATAGACCATATAGTCTGAACCTAAGTGTGCTGTCAGCTGTATGTACATGTCTGTCTGTTACTCTTGCGAAAAGCAAGTGGGATATGCAAAAACCGCCCTATCTGATAAAATTCTTCTATTTTATGATGATGCTGTTGACATTATTAACAGTGTCGGTTCTAACGAGCAATGATTCTGCTAATGTGGCTGCCATCATCTTATCAGGACGAGCAGTTTGTTGTTCAGTACTGCATGAAAGCCCCATGGCCCACCTTCAGCACGGCGGAGGAGATGCTGAACCACGCTGCCTCCCACTACCCCTCTTCCCTGATCCAGGAGGCCCTCTTCAAGCTCGCCACCTACTGCGGCCTCAACGGGCCAGACAACTTCAAGTCCGTTCTCTTTTGGTTAAAAGCCTCACTTAGATTATATTGTGTGCCATGATACAGTGACGTGTTTATTCACTTCACTATTCAGGACTTTATTTGGCCAGTGGCAATAATGAGAGAATTTTGTCTGTCTTTCCAGTTGTAATTTTTAATCATATTTCCTTATTTTCTTGGCAGTTTGATCACAGAGTTGGTAGAGTGCTCGCAGAGTCTTGGGGCACTTCCTTAATTTTGTACAATTGTTTCAAATTTATTGGTTTCAAAAGTCCATTGACAAGTAATCTTTAACAGATCTGCACTGACGTTATTTTAAGTGTCTTTTTTTGTGTTGCTATTAATTGCAATACTGAGTACATATGTTAAGTGCTTTATGTTATTGCAAACGTGTCACTGATTTTTAAAAACACCCATTGAAACTGCTTGTCAGTGAACTCTAAATCAGATCAGCTCTTTTATAAGTATTGTTTGGGTTCCAGTTTATTACTATTTGAATGTTTTAGTTAAGTACTGGATTCTAATGTGATATATATTTTGTAAACACATATTGGTTTTATAACATTAAATTTGTAGTGTTTTTACTGAATTAAGCAAGTTTCTCAAGACTTTGAGTACTTTTTATATAACTTTTAGGTATACGTACAAAATTCCAGTTACCTATTTAAATTTAACTGCCTATGAAATTGTACTTTTCAAATTTTATTTCTTAAGTAATGGATGAAATTTCATTAACTTACATTTGCATAGATTTTACTGTACTCTTGGTGCACGCATTCACGTCTGTGTTTTCCACGCCATGTAGTGGCATCGCTTGGATCGAGTTCCTGAACAGCGATGATCACATGACAGACGTTCTGTGGCACTTGAGGGAGGGGGACCTCAGGGGGGCCCAGCACCTGTGGCTTCGGCACGAGGTACCCGTCATACCTAGTTAATCTTGTGAGGAATCGTCTTTGATTATTGTGTGTGTGTCTGTGTCTGTCTGTGTGTGTGTGTATAAAATAAAAAATATACGCACGTATATATTACCACAGTCTTCCTTCCTTTAGGTTTTAACACGGTCTTCCATCACACTATTCAGTTGTTCCCCCAGGTTTTAAATTTTATCCCATTTTATGGTTTGACTGGATGAGAGGCTCCACATGATGACTGCCGCATAGACTGGGGTCGCGAAGGTTTCAGTGCAAACTTAAGGCTGTCATATTATAAAGGGAACTCTGCTTACTGGTGGCATAGTGGTTAAGGAAAATGAGACACTGGTTCAGGTCAGATTCAACTTTTCCTGTTATTTTGTTTGATAGCTGACCTTCTGAAGTGCAGTCGCCTTTAGGTTATCACTGAGATCTGGTCTCACACAATGACCCTTTTTTTATAATTTACTGCAGCCGGAGTTTGCGGGGAAGTTTGATGAGTGTGTTCTGGACTCTCTGCTCTCATCCATACCTGAGAACATCCCATCCCGGGACCTCTGCCCATGGTTTAGAAGTGTCATTGTTCCCTTCGTGAGAAGAACTCTGCCTAGAGGACAGGTGCTGCCGTGCATCTAGAATGATCTTTTCAGAAAATGACCAAACAAACTGTATAGTTAAAGCTTGTTAGATGAGGACTAGTGCTGTTATTTATACAACGTTCACATACCTCAGTTCCTACCTAATGTTGAGTTTTTGGTTGGGGGTTTGCAGAAGAATCTTGCCAGATGGTTGGAGCAAAGAGCGAGGAATTTAGAGCTGATGGAAAAGGTGGGAATTAAGCAACTCTGTGACCCCAGAATTTTCTTAGATTTTTCTGCTATTTTGTTCATTTCTTTCATTCATTTTGATCTGAGTTCTTTCATATTTACTCACACTTCTTTGGCACTATTCCAGTAGAATCTTTCACATAACTTTGCAAACTCTAGATGTTTAGTTTGATGTATCTTGGGGGAACTGCATTAAGTAAAACACAGAATGTAGCATACCTGGCCTCACCAGCCTTGCGTCAAACTCCATTTTGTTCTTCCCATCTTCAGAATGACTGGCCCCAGAATGGACTTGAGATGTCCCAGCTGGGCCTCTCTTCCTCTTGGCTCTGGGTACCGCTGGTAGGCTGTCCTCCTACCGCAATCCTGCTTTGGATTACTGAGGCATTGTGCTTTTCTCTCAGCACCTCTGCTGCTATCCATTTCCCTATTTAGCAATCTTATATATTCCTTACAATGGGTTGATATCGTGGCCTGGGTGGTTTCTAGCCTTGTGGTTTTTGGAGAAGGCTTCAGGCTTACTGCCAAACCTGGATAAGTGGGAGTGTGGTTTTTTTTTTTATTTATTTGTTTTTTTTATATAGATATATTTGTACGAATTAGCAAAAAATCAAAACTAAAATGGCTGCATTAAATAGCCTGCGTAGATTATTTTATATGTAATTTCTTAACCATGCCCTTTTCCCTGTTTTGGATCAGGAGGATGACTGTGGTCTGGAGGAAGTGGAGCACCTGAAGTCTCTCGTGTCCAGCCTCCGCCAGCTGCTGGACCTCTTCAGGAAGTACAACTGCAGGCTGCCTCTGTCTGACTTCGAGAAGGTTCCTGACTCAAAGCCAGTTTAAACCCCATCACCCCCTTGTCTTGTATCGAAAGTGTGTAGGGTGCCTAAAAGCCCTCATGTAATCAACAATGTTACTTGGAGGTTGTGAGTTCATGTCCTAGGAATGGGGCTGCTTCTGTGCCATTCTGCAGTAAAATAACCCTCTATCATGGGGGCAGCACGTAGCTCAGTGGGCTAAGCCTGTGTGCCTGTGGTCAGAATGTCACAAGTGCGAACCCAGCTTATCTTCAAGCACTCAGCTTTTTAACCCCTAGCTCCCTGGGCGCCGCAACAGGCCTCTGCCCCTCGCCGCCAGCTTACTCTTGCCTACAAAGAGCAAGTTGGGGGGGAAGTGTAAAGAGAATTTCCGCATGGGGATCAATAAAGTATCAGTAATTATCAATTAATGGCTCTGCCAAACGGCTAAATAATGTAGGATCTTGTAAAAATGATGAATAGATGGGTAGTGATAATAGTAAAAGTTGCTGAATTTTAGTGATTAACCATGATGACCTGGTGCCAGGGCAACACGAGGAGCATCGCTTTCCTGATGCTGGACAAGGTCCTGGCCCCGGAGCTGATCCCAGCCATAATAGAAAGCAGCGTTGGGCCTTACGCCCAGGAGCACCACACCTGCTTGGATGAGCTCCTGTTGCACTACATTCAGGTTTGTGTGTGTTTTTGTGTGTGTCACTGTGCCCTAGCTAGGGTTGGGTATTAAGAACCGGTTTCAAATCACAAGAACTGGAAATTTGATAAGAATTGTTCCGCTTATCGAGTTCTACACGTGCATTTTCTGTCAGTTACGTAAGGCTTAATGCACCACAGCTTCATCGTATATGAAGCTGCTAATATGGATTTGGCTACAAAAAGGGTACTTTTCCCAGCCCTCTTTAAGAAGGGGGACCGGAGGGTGTGTTCCAACTGTAGGGGGATCACACTCCTCAGCCTCCCTGGTAAGGTCTGTTCGGGGGCTCTGGAGAGGAGGGTCCATCGGATTGTTGAACCTCGGATTCAGGAGGAGCAGTGTGGTTTTCGCCCTGGCCGTGGAACAGTGGACCAGCTCTATAC
>JAODJX010000042.1:36227023-36248644 GCA_026776945.1 Isichthys henryi
TGTGTTTTGCGGCTCATCTCTCAACTGCCTGTTTGCCCCCCCCCCCCCCCCCGCCCCCCACAGGGAGCTGTATCAGCATCACTCCAACGTCAGCACGGGCAGGGTGCTCTTCAGTGCTGCCCAGAAGCTCTGCCACATGCTGGAAGAGAACGTACCCATGATCATTCCGGAGGGCCTTAACCTTCCTGCCGCCGTCCACTCCCTGGCCTGTCAGGCCATCACGGTGTGCCACACAGGTACAGCTCATGGAGCAGGGGACAGTCATATCACTTTTATTGAGTCCAAGTCAAGACTGTATCTTTAGCCAGTCTCCAAATTTCCACCCTTTTAACACAATACCTTAACAGGACTGAACACAACCATCAAGCACTTGCTTGGGGGTGGTACCTTGCTCAAGGTACCTCAGTGGTAACTTGCTGGTCAGGGATTCGAACCAGCAATTTTTCAATTACAAGTGCACTGTCACGATCGGGGGCGTGATCGCTAGTGAGTGGGTGATCGCTCGGGCAGGCAGATGGACGGAAAGCAGGCAAGGTACGGGGAAAACTGGGGGTTTTATTAAGGACAGGCAGGGCTGGACGGGACAAGAGCACGAACATTGACTTAACATCAATGACAGACAATGAACTCAGGCAAGACATGGACTGAAATAGACAGGACTGGGCGAAAATAAGTGGACACAGCTGGGTACGATCGGGGAAGCACACATGGATAATCAGGGGGGCGTGGCACACACGAGGATCGTACGAGCCGGGCATGACATGCGCTTCCTTAACCATTAGGCCACCACTGCCCCAATAACGTACTGATAACATGCTGAAGTATGCTGATCTTGGCATTCATTTCCCCTTAAAGGTCCAAAGATTGAATCCAGGCACAAACCTTTTGTCTAAAATCAAGCTAAATTGCTCAAAAATAAATAAATAAAATACTCCTGTAAATATGGCGTCCGTGATGTCACAAATTTTCAGTCTTAGATTTCAGCACGTAAACTGTGCCTACACATGATTCACTGTGTTCAATGCATAGCTCTTGGCCTGCTTAACAAAATGGAAACACTTTTGGTTTACCCTGAATGGCAAGGGTTTGCAGCCAGCCACTTCGTGACAGGGAGACTACCAGCCCTGCGTTTTGACGGACCTCTCAGCCACCCAATAGCCTGCAGCTCTTTGAAATGGGAGGAAACGAATGAACCGGAAAGACCTCTGCAGTGATATAGCATTAGCTCCACCTTTTCTTAAACCTTCACTGCAGTACAGCTTCATTTTGCCGGTCACTATAGCGCGTGGATGACTAATTGCTCAGTGGAGATGGGTGGGGGGAGCGGTATCAAGAATAACTCTTAACTTAGGGTACAAAATCAAGAATGGAATTACAGGCTTGGAATTGGACAGGTACAGCACTTTTATATTTTATTTCCTGGAGGTGGAAGACTGGGTAAGCTAGAGGTGGTGTGGGACAAACGAAGTGACATGTCATCGTCCCTAAACCAATCAAGATAAGTGCTTCTTGTGAGGTCAGGATTTCAACTAGAATATATTTGGGAATGTTTGTGCAAGTTATTTGGGTGTTTTATGTAGTTTATTTTGGGAAGGTCCAATCACTAGTTCTATTTTTAAATAAGGGGTGCAGGGTATATGGCTACCAAACCTGCGTGAAGTTGCCCCCCAACCATACTCGTCTCAATTGTATGTGCCGTGTTTGTGCCGGATTCTGCCATTAAAATTTTTGTTTGTGCTGCTTTAGTTTCTGAGATATAAATGTTTGTTTACATGGTGTTCATCAGCGTGAAGTTAGCCCCCCCATTTGCGTCAGATTTCCATCAGACCGATCGCAATCATGTGTGCTGCATTTGTGCTGTTAAGACTGTCATTTGTGCTGCTTTAGTTTCTGAGATATTAATGTTTGTAAGGTTGCCCCCCCTCCCGTTTGCGTCTGATTTTGACCAAACCGATCGCAATCGTTTGTGTCGTTAAAACGGTCCTTTGTGCTGCTTCAGTGCGGAGATTTTGCTTTTTTACATGGTCACGTGACTCCCCCATTAAGTTTAGCCCCCCATTTGCCTCCGAACTGCTCTCAATAGTTTGTACCATTTAAAAATTGTCTGTACTGTTTTTATGGAGTTATACCTCTTTGGGCAAAATGTAAGTGAACGAATATGAAGTCCATTTAAACTGTGGTACCTTAAATCTGGCAAGTTACCCCGATAAGCCAGTAACCCCTTCATAGTACAGGCCACTGGTGTAAATCAGACACAAACAGGGGACTAACTTCACGCTGATGACGTCACCATGTAAACAAACATATCTCAGAAACTAAAACAGCACAAACAAAAAATTTACGGCACAATCCGGCACAAACGCAGCACATACGATCGAGACCAGTTTGGTTGAAATCTGAAACGTATGGGGGGGTCAACTTCACACAGGTGGCTACCAAACTTATTAGACATTCTAACATTGTACCTAAAAATATATATAAGAAAAAATAATAAATTCAGCCACCTCATTTAAGCATGTACATAGCAATGTGTAGCTGGAAGGCCTTGGAAATGTATCCAGTTAATTTTAAAGTCATAACTTCTTATCACATGCAGTATTTTGTTACCCAAATGCAATAATAGTATGAGCATAAGTTTCAGTAGAAACCAATAATATTCCTACCTGGCTGTAAACAATGTAAGAGTTTAAGTCATGGCATTGCACAGAATTCAGGGCAGAAATCAAAACTATTCAGTTAACATCTCAGTCTGTTAAAATTCACCAAGTGCATGACAAAAGAGTCCATTCGTATGAGGACTCAAGACTGACTCCGAATACCACTACATTGGATTAGGTTCTGGAGAGCCATGAAGTAACCCGATGCTAAAGATGGTCTCCTTGAGGGATTCTGATCAACTGTTGCGGGACTTTGATTTTGGGTCATTGCATGTGTGACCCAGTGTTACCGCTCTGCCCCGCAGATCTGCTTCTGGACTGCATGGAGCTGTGTAAGAGCACGCGGGCGGCCATGGACGTCTACCAGCAGTGCCAGATCGATGACTACGGATTCACTGCCAAGGTACTGGGCTCTACCCCCTCCCCCTTTTGCTTTGTTCCTCCTGGGGTTGGAAGAAGTCATGACTCCTAATCTGGTGACTGGCTCAGTTCCAGCCAGGCCTGGCGAGTCTGGGGAGGTCTTGTTTCTCCCCGGAGATGGTGGTTGGTGGTACTGGTGTTAGTGTTTTTTTTTAGCGGCTCATTTCTAAGGTAGAGCAGCAATCCCCTACTGGGACTCGACCAACCAGCTGAATCTGTAATCTTAACCAGCATACAAAGCTATGGGTTACCAATATTGTAGTCTCTGTATACATCGATAATTTAGCTAGCGTGACATTCTGTCATGTCGTCAGGACTCTTGCCCGGATTCGGACTGTGACCCATACACAGAATGGAGCTTCCAGCATTTCTTCAACGAGGACGGCATTGTTCTGGACCCCGTGACTGTTCTTCCAGTCCAGTACGAGATCACCAACAGCCTTCTTCCTCTGGCCTCAGGTGCGACAGCGAACAAGAGATACATTTCATGTCCTCTTAGTTGCTTTTATTTTAGACACCTACACAATTTATGTACTTTACAGATCATGGTGCTTTCTTCTGAAGTTCTGTGCTTGTTTATGCTCTAGACTCAAAACTGTATCCTCTGGACTGCTCCTGTCTGTCCAATATGTCTTACCAAGAAGGTAAGTATGTTCATTAGGGCTGCAACTATCAAATGTATTCATATTTGAATATTCAGATGCTAGATATTTTGGTTAGCATTGCTACAGCTGTTTTGGAAATGCTCCCATACTTCAGAGCTTGTTGGGTGAAGTAGAGCAGTGCTAGGAGGGTCATGTTGACTCGTAACTGCCTTTTTTATGTTTTACTTGTGTGATATGTGTGCACTGCTTACTAGAAGAGTAGTACTACCCACCCCATGCCATGGTCGAAATATGTCCTACTCATGAATTTTGGTTATTCAGATATGTGTTTTTCTTAAATATTTTTTCTATTTGAATTTTTTGGGTATTTGTTGCAGCAGTAGTGTTCCCTCATTTCCCTCATAAGCTTTAATGAAGAATGACAGCATTATTCCTTGACTTTCATTAAATTGTTCTCAGAAAATGAAATTTTCTTTACCTACCTTAAATATTGAGCTGAACTGTTCCTGGTCTGGCTGAATCTGGTCCTTGCTCCATTTCTTATCCTCCCCCCCACTAAGACATGAACTTCCTGGCACCCCTGCTGGGCCCAGTGGCCATGATGCTGCAGAATCTGCAGGAGTGCAGCCAGCTCCAGCTGGCGCTGCGTCTGCTCACCAATTCCTTTGGCAGCATCCTCCAGCACATCGCCACCAACAACATGGACCTGGGCCTCAGTTCACAAGTAGGGGAGTGCATTAGGGAGGGAGGGCATCGCTCAACTCTGATTGGAAGGCATGTCGACCTTTCAGGTGTGCTCACCAATCTGTTGACTTCTTTCAGCTGCACAGCCACCAGCAGCTGTTGAGAGACAAGCAGTGCTTAGCCGAATTTGGGAAAAGCACCCTAGCTTCCATCAAGACCATTGCAGTTGCTCTTCTGCACAAGGTAAAGGTGCCGATGTGCATCCCTTCCCGGGTTTAATGCAGCTAAAATGGTGAAGATCCTTTCAGACAATGTAGAAGACTATCATTTAAAATCCCTGTTGTGTAACCCCATCGCAGTGGATGAGGGGTAGCCTCCCTTTGCCTTTGGGTGGGGGGATGGGTCCTGACTGTTTGCGCTTATGCACCAAACGGCAGTTCAAAATACCCACCCTTTTTGGAGTCCTTGGAAGGTGTTGGAGAGCGCTCCTCCTGGGGACTAGCTTGTTCTGCTGGGGGACTTCAATGCTCACGTGGGCAGTGACAGTGAGACCTAGAGTGGCATGATTGGGAGGAAAGCCCCCCCCGATCTGAACCATGAGTGGTGTTTTGTTATTGGACTTCTGTGATCATCACGGATTGTCCATAATAAACACCATGTTCAGGCATAAGGGTGTCCATATGTGCACTTGGCACCAGGACACCCTAGGCCGCAGTTCGATGATTGACTTTGTAGTCGTGTCGTCGGACTTGCGGCCGCATGTCTTGGACACTCGGGTGAAGAGAGGGGCGGAGCTGTCAACCGATCACTACCTGGTGGTGGGTTGGCTCCGCTGGTGGGGGTGGAAGCCGGTCAGGCCTGGCAGGCCCATGTGTATCGTGAGGGTCTACTGGGAACGTCTGGTGGAATTCCCTATCAGAAGGAGCTTCAACTCCTACCTCCAGCAGAACTTCTCCCATGTCCCGGGGGAGGCGGGGGACATTGAGTCCGAATGGGCCATGTTCTGTGCCTCCTCATTGGTCGCTGAGGTGGTTAAAAAGCTCCTCGGTGGCTGGACCCCAGGGTTGGATGAGATCCGCCCGGAGTTCCTTAAGGCTCTGGATGCTGCAGGGCTGTCCTGGTTGACACGCATCTGCTGCCTTGCTTGGACATTGGGGGCAGTGCCTCTGTACTGGCAGACCGGGGTGGTTCCCCTGTTTAAGTCAGACATCGGTCTATAATGGTGAAGAAAGAGCTGAGCCAAAAGGCAGAGCTCTTGATTTACCAGTCGATCTACGTTCCTACCCTCACTAGTCATGAGCTGTGGGTAGTGACCGAAAGAATGAGATCGCGAGTGCAAGCGGCCAAAATGGGTACCCTCCGCAGGGTGGGTGGGCTCCCCCTTAGAGATAGGGTGAGAAGCTCGGTCATTCGGGAGGGACTCAGAGTAGAGTCGCTGCTTCTCCGCATCGAGAGGAGCCAGATGAGGTGGCTCAGGCATCTGTTTAGGATGCCTCCCTGGTGAGGTCTTCCGGGCATGTCCCACTATGAGGAGTCCCCGGGGAAGACCCAGGACATGCTGGAGGGACTATGTCTCTCGGCTGGCCTGGGTATGCCTCGGGATCCCCACGGAGGAGCTGGATGAAGTGGCCGGGGAGAGGGAAGTCTGGGTTTCCCTGCTTAGACTGCTGCCCATGCGACCCGACCAGGAAAAGCGGTAGATGATGGATGGATGGATGGGTTGGAAGGTACGTGGATGAGTTTAATTATTTTTATTGATCTTTTCTGATTCAGGTGCTTAACTGGAGAGTAGTGGACTGCAGTCTGGCTATCGGCTACTGTACGCTGCTTCCTAAGAAGGACGTGCTGGAGATACTCTGGAAGGTCATCAGTGACACTTGGCATAACTACAAGAAGATACTGGTAGGATCATAGCAGGCTTATTCTCTGTGAATGAAATGTTCAGGCTGCACAGAGATGTTTTGTGCTGTATTTAACACAATTTAGAGCCGTAGTGATCACTTTTTTTTTTATTATTTGTTATTTAATATTTTTATTTATTTATAATTTATTATTATTTTTATTAATTTATTATTATTTAATTTATTTGCCTTTTCTATCACTTCTCAATTACATGGCAATATGGCAAAAAGAAGATGGAGATGAGGGTCAATAAAAAGAGAGTAAAAGCCTCAGTTATGTAGAAGCCCTTCACGTTAACAGTGAAAGAAAATGCAGTCAACGCATAACAGCACCAACAGCACGAATGCAATGCAGCAACATCTTAAGACATTCGCAGTCTCACCCGATTTAATGTGAGGTTAACCATATTTAACATTAAACTATATGCCCTTTGGGCCCTTAACGTAGCTTAGCCAATCTTTGTCATCACTTTTGTCTAAATTTGTCAGCTTGTTTTTCTTGAATGGGAAATTCATTAGGTTTTAGAACAGATCTGCCACCACCGCAGACGCTTTCTCGTTAACATGATAGCTTTAAAATTTTGCTGGGACTTTATCTGGGTGATGAACTGGAACTGATCAAATCAAAGATTTTGACACAGATTGCAGTGGTATCACAGCTGACGAAAAAGGCTTTTTCAGACACTAGAAAGTGAAGCGACGTCGCATAGTAGATGCAAAAGGAAGACTGAAAGCAGACAATTGATAAGATCCAAACACTTTTTGATTTATTTCTGCTTCAGATAAAAAACATTATACAGTATCCACTTCACATTCATGAGGTTTGGGAGTGGAAGATCCCCACTAATGTGAAAATTCGCAAAAAATACTTGGACACCCATATAATTCATGCTAACCTGAACGATAATATGTCTGTTTATTACAAATTTCTAAACGGTACTGTGCTGTACACGTTGCATGTGAAATCGCTTTGTCATTTACTGTCTAGACAGGAAATGTTCTTGTATAATTTACAAACCATCTAAATTATGTACAGACACAAATTATGTTTCTCAATATGGATACTTGACCATACTTTTATTCGCGCATATCCATTTTGCTTCATGCTTCATTGCTAAAGACCAGTTCTTAAGGACAGAGGACCATAGAAATCCGCAGATGTCATCCTTACCCCACCCCAAATATCCAGAACCTATTGGTTGCATCCTTGCCAAATAAGAACAATCCCATGATTCATTTCTGGGAGGCAAGACTGTTTTTGCCAAGATTACACAAGGATCTTTTCTCAACCCATAGGTTCTGACCCAAATATAGGTTGCATCAAGTTCCGGAAGGATCGCAAGGCAGAGTGAATGTGACCATTTTAAAATAAGCCCGTTCCTATGCTGATCCACGATCAGGTTTCTCAACCCCGATCTAACAATTAACCTATTTAAACGGGTCTTGGGTCTACAAATGCTTAGCAAAAAACTAGAACACTCAACCAATCCAAGAAGCCAAACGACATATGCTTAATTTTTTAAATTCAGTGGTACACCCAATGAGATTTGTGAGATAGGCATTGATTGGCGCAAATTGCAGCGTGCACTGCGTGCTTTATCATAGCATTAATTTAAACCTGTACTTGATATAGGGTGACAGGACAGTCCAGGGCAAACATTGTCATCGTTCTGACAGCTAGCGATAGGGAGAAGACTGTCTGTATCGAGTCTGATTCAAGACCAAGACCTGGTTCAAAACGTAACGCAGCGTTTTATTTTTCAATACAGGGTTTTGTGATATATGGCACAGGTGGCAGCAACAACTTGTTTGTTCTGAAAGAATTTCCAAGGTGGCATTGTACTTTGGGACTGTCCTTTAAAAAATAAACAGCCTCTATACACCCTCTAGTCTGAGACAATTTGAGACCAAGCAGAAATGCTTTCAATTCCAAGAGAAGAGTGAAAAGCTGAACCAGCATCTAGCCTTTTTAGGTTTTCAAAATGCTTTAAATTTATCAGATGGAAGCTACTCCCCATAGGACTGTTCCTGGTCCTTCCAAACTATTCATGTGTGTTACTTTTGTTTATGTGTTTGTTAGGCTGTGTCCATGGTCGGAGTGCATCTTTGCAGCTTGTTCATGGAGGAGGAGCAACGTCAGAAGTTCCTGTCCCTGATCACTGACACAGAGTGGGGCATCAAACTGGGCAAGCTGGGGGTTAGTGCTAAATGTCCCCAATGACGTAAATTGTGTAATTTTTCATCTTTGTACCCATGTATCCATCTGCTTTTTAATAATCGGTTTATGTATCTTGGACCACAGTGATCTTGGGCCTTTCTTGAGGTAGAGTGTGAAGCTTCACCCTTGGGGGAACACTAGTGTGCAAGATCACCGTCTCTCTCTCTCTCACCCTCTCCCTCCCTCTCCCTCTCCAATTTTTTTGTATTCATTCTGTATTTCCCTTCTCAGATGATCACTAATACATCTTTGGCAAAATGTACTAATAATCACAGTTTAAAAGTGGTGCAGTGGGTTATAATGCAGGAAGCACAGCTTCTCAGCACTTTCTGCAGTGAGAGGGCTCCTTCACTCATCATAAACATTTAAAGAGACATTACTGGTATTTTACCAGCAGCTTTTGTTTTGGTGAATTTCATGCTGCTTAACAATTAACTGAACAGGGAATATTGTAGATCCCCAGTGCTGTGCAAGCTGATCCTATCCGTACATCTGCAGATCTCCTTCCAGCCCGTGTTCAGGCAGTGCCCTGAGATGAAGAAGAACTTGGTCCCCACACTGGTGAAGAACAGGAACATGACACCTGAGCTTCTCCTCCAGTACTGCAGGTGACCCCACATGTCGCCTCCTTTATCCCAGGTTGAACATGGTGCTACCATCAGGTCACTCAAAGTGATCTCGGCTCCTAATCCTGTTCCTGGTGACCACCGGTGCTTGCTGCCTTTAATTCGTTTGAGCTGGTAAAAGTAGAATTTAGCCTGCTGTTGGTATGTGGGGGGGGGGGGGTATTTAGCTACTTACTCGTTAATCATTACGTTACGAGCCAGTAGGTGTTGTGTTCAGTGACAAATTAAGTTTGAATGGCCCAGTATTAATTTTTATCTCCCCCCCTCCCCACCATTTTATTCCTGCAACCATATGGGGAATAAATATGGCTTTGGGACCACTGTACTGACTTTCACAGAGCAGTGCACTGTTAATGAAGAAAGAAGAATAGGTGTTCATGTAGGAATATCTCATTTTTCATACTGCCTATGTATTATGCTGCAGTAAATGGAATTTTCAAAAGCAATATTATTCTGGCATTTAGAAATATTTGCGATTTTAAAATTCATTGAGCTGCGGTAAGATGTATTACTTTAATACTGTTTAAGCCTAATAACATTACGACAGTTCAAACAGTTTACCCATTCCGTAACGCTGTGTTTAATTATTAGTGTTTGTTGCAATACTTCTGTCCTCTGCTGGTTGGGTGGAATGTCACTGCTGTATGCATTGGCACAGTCGTCTGGAGCTGCCACTTAGGGGACAAACTCAACGGAAACTATAGGTGTGCTTTCCCACTGCGACCATGTTTTAGCTTTTGTTGTGTATTTGTGTTGCAAAGTAATGCACAGCAAGACAGTAATTTACAGCTGTGTAACCTAGTCATTAAAATAAAAGGTAAAAAAAAACACCTGATAGGTTAACATGTAAATGCTAACTGAATCACCACAAAATCTAGTTTTGTCCATTGAAAAAAACTCAGGGGAATTAATTTGGAATAGGAGACATGCCTTATTATAAAGATATGGGCTCAGAGATGTATGCATATTTTGGTTTTTACTATGCACACTCTAGAATTAGATGACCATAGCACCTAACTTCTATCATTCAATTAGTTGGAGCTTTGTTTGGGCGAGGGCCAGGTATAGTCGAATAAGACAGATTTGGATTGGGAGACATTATGCTTTTATGACAAAGATTTGAGTGAATAAATTCACCACCATAAAATCCATAGCTTTTTATAACACACTCACTGCACCTTCTGGCTTTGTGGTCACATTATCTTTAGGCAAGAACACAAATATGTAAAACGTAGCATTTAACTTTAAAAATTAAATTCAAGAGCCCAAAATGGTAAACTAAGAGCACAAAAGTAAATCATGCGCATATTTTATGGATTACGTGAGCTTGGTTTGCTGTTTAAAACTGTCCTCATGATTTAATACATCAGGCCCACAAAAACAGCTGTGTGGCCACTCCAGGACCATAGGTCTGTTAGGGTTCATACTGTTATGTCACGGAACATGATGATCATAGTGCGAATGAGAAATAAATAGTGTTATTTATATTATTCATATATTCTATGTCTAAATATTTCTATTCTAAGACGTGGATGTTAAGATAACCACCTAACTGGTGGGGAGGGATTCTATGAATTGGTATATATGTAGAGTGTGCGATAAATGAATGTGTGTGGTTTCAGAGTTGCATGTCATGACTGTAACTCGGATCATTAAGGTAAAAACATGTGTAGGATTTCGTGTCTAGATGATCCATCCAGTTCTTACAGATACCGTATGGGGTGGTGAGTGTGCGAGGAGCAGCTAACTGGGTCGCCCCCCCCCCTCAATAATTGTGAGATTTCAAATCTATGAGGTTATTCCTGCTGGCTGCAGTGAAGCACGTGTTTGTATCTGTACCTCAGAAGTTAATTTATGGAATCACATTGGTTATTTTTGGGAAGTGGCACAACACTGAGATGCTAAAAGAACCGCTCTTGTGTAAGGAAGCACCCACCCCATTCTGTGTGGGCTTGTATGACTTGGGTCAGGAGTAAAAGGATGAGAGGATTAGGGGTTGATGAATGCATGCAGGAACGTGATTGTGAGCTCCTACTTGCTAATTTGGGGCAGTGGTGAGTCCAGCCTGAGTGAATGTGTGAGTGTGGTTTCATCAGGACCAGCTTGACTTTTCCCACTAGGGTGAGAAACACAGACCCAAATGAATCCAGAGTTACACATTCCCAATAAAAGTTCAACAACATAATCATACATTAGGATTAATCTTATTGCTACCGATGATACATTTGTTAAAAGCAAAAAGTCATAACCGTCTTCTTCACAGCACATTTGACTTGGAGAGTGACTCTGCCCTCAACTTGTACATCACAACTTTGCTGCTGGATGAGGAGCTGGAGGAAAAGCTGGAAGAGAGTCTGGGTGTCCCAGAAGCCTCCCAGGAGGGGCTGGGAGGCCGGCTGGACCATGCTGATACCCTTGAGCGTGCCTTAACGATCATCCCTCAGCTGCAGAGCACCAGCGAGCTGGTCGTCAGCCTTAATGCGGCCGTGCTCAAGGTGGGAAGCTAAGGTCTCTGGTTAGCTTTGGTTAACTTTAGCCAGGGGTGGCTACAATGAACGTTTCAGACCTCCTGGGTCCTGCAGGTATACATGCTCAGAGCTACCTCAGTACTGAGAGAAACCGCTAAATTACCTTAATTGGCAAATTAATTAGATTGTGTGAATATTTAAAGCTTCAGATAGTGTACCAAGGCAGACTTTGGCAATGCTGTTTATATTAGTTACTGTAGGATTTACAGGTAAATTTGACATTAGATGATTTATTTCAAAATAATGTAAATCTCACAGCTGGGCTTTGTGCTCCTTACACTTGAATGGCAAAATCCTCTCTAAAATAACTAATCACTAATGCATCAATGTTTTGTAGATCATCTGTGGTATCTTAAGTAATGCTATGTCATTCTTCGCATTGCCATTTGCAGGGAACATTGAGCCTGAAAATGCATTGTTACAGATGCTAACCTCATCTTTTCTTACACAGCTTAGTCCATACAACTATGAAAGAATCCAGGGAGTTCTCAGGATCATACAGACAGCTGGAGAAACCATGCCCAGCTTCCCTCTCGATCAGGTAACCCAGCAATCCTGGATTTGTAAGAGATTGCGTGTGGGTTTGTATTTACACCTTATGGGGACCAAATGTCCCCACAATGTGATAGAACCTGTCACTTTTTAGCTTGTGGGGACTTTTTTTCAGACCCCCCCCCCCAATATAAACCTCAATTTTATAAAAATCTGTGAATGTGGTGAAAGAACTAAAAATGCAGTTGTTTTGTATTTTCTTTGGTTACGTATTGTTAACCCCTACCCAGCTCAAACCTCAAGGCTGTCATGGTTGGGTTAGGGTTATGCCCATAAATTAATGTAGAGTCCCCACAAAGATATGGATAAAAACATGTGTGTGCTTGTCATGGCTCTGGCTGCATCCACAGGCAGTGGGGCTGCTCCAGCACTTGAGCTCCTACAAACGTATCTCCCCCCCTACCGAGCTGGAGAACAGCTACCTGCTGGAGCACGGCCTGGAGCCCACACCTCTGGCCCATTCTCGCCTGCCCTTCCATCTCCTCTTCCAAACCGGCCGCTGCTTCTGGAAGATCATCAGTGAGTACAGGACCCTGACGAGCCACTGTGGAAGTGAAACTCTGCGCCATTAGCGAACATTAAAGTCTGAGGTCCAATCAGACGGAGATGCAGAAGTCATATTGCTAGCTGATGGGCCGTTTGCATGCAGTGGTTCCACTAGTACATTAATATCTCATGGTCTAATGGGTTTCTTTTTGCCTCAATCTCTCTCCCCTTTTCCACCACTGCTGATTAGCACCAGAGCTCAGTGAAGAGACTTTCCCCACACTGCTGCTCATAACCAAATTGATGAAGGTAAAAGGGCAGTTTCCTTACAGTCAAATAAAGGGGTCTGCCATCAGCATCTTTCAGCCATTTACATGCTTGCTGTTACTCAGTTCTAAATTCTCCTTTACTGACTGGTTTTTAGGTAAATGTGGATAAGCTGTACATGGCAGCCGTGAACCACATGTTTGAAAAGAAACTGAAGCCACAGCTGCTTGAACAGGCCAAGAAAAGCCCCTCTTTAGCTGCAGGCAAGGAGATGGCCAGGACGGCCCGGACCATCACGGACTACATCCTGTGCATCAGGAACCCCGAGTGGGCGGCGGCCACCATACACAGGGTCTCCCAGGAGCTACCGCCAGGTCAGGCCAAGTCCACTGCTATCTCCAGGAAGCTCTCCCATGGCTGGAGCACAGAGGAGAATCACCTGGGTGTTTTTTGTTTTTTTTTTTTTTTTCTTCCCAACAGGCATTGAGAAGACAAAGTCCCTGAAGTTTTGCCTGGCCCTTGGGGAGAAATGGCTGCAGGTCCCGGACCTGGAGGTTAACAGTCCTGAACATATTTTAGGATCATACACTTACTGTCTTGTCACTGTTATGAATGTGTGTAAACGGACCAAGATTACTGTAAATAGGCTTATTCACTGCTAAACCAAAATATTAAGACCTCCCTCAAGCGAATAATGTTGAATATCTTGTAAATATGATGCACATCAAGGTCTTGGAGAGAGAGAGAGAGAGAGAGATATATATATATATATATATAGTGGTGCCTGTGGTTCACAAGAACAATCCGCTCCAGGAAAGTGGTCGTAAACCAATTTGTACGCGAACCAAGGCAAATTTTCCCATAAGAAAGCATTGAAATTCGATTCATTTGTTGACTTTTTGTTCATTAATTTTCTGGTTCTTATAGTAAAAACTTTAAGTAAAAACACAATATAGTGTGGCAATGGGCAGACCGATGCATCGCAGGAGCAGAGAGAAACATGGAGACTTGCTTGCCGGGGAAATCACACTCTTTAACAGTCTTTAACTGTTGTTGTAGTTGTTTGTTTTTTGTCGTTCTTTAATGGTTGCATTTCCCTATTGTCACGCATGTGTTTGCCCGTGTCTTGTGTGTACCCAGTCTGATCCTCATGTGTAATCAGCGTGTGTAAATCTCCCACCTTGTGTGCATCTTACAGTCAGCGTCTGACAACCTTGTGTTTCCCGTCTGTGTATTTGGGTTCAGTGCTCATTGGTTGTCTGTTGTGATCCTTCTATTTACAGTTGTGCGTGGGGCATGCTGGGAAATGCGCCCCACCAGTGCCACACTAGTATAAAAAAGGAATCTGGTCAAGGAATCTGAAATTTTTTACGCGAACCAATGCATTTTTTTTTTTAACTAAATTTTTGGTCACGAACCAAGTTGTTCATGGACCACAGCGTTCGTGAACCTCAGGTACCACTGTATTAGACAGTAAGCTAACATTTAGTACTTAGTCTATATGTTGAATGCGAAAGAAATGGGCAAAGACTAAGATCAGGGACTTTGACAAGAGCCAGACCATTGGGTCAGAGCATCTCCAAAACTGTGAAGCTTGTGGGAGACTTATGGTCAGCCATGGTAAGTACCTACAGAGTCGCAGGAGGGAAAAACCATTAATAGTCGACAGGATGCTGGGCAACACAGGACTCATCAATGCAGGATGTGAATGAGAACTGTCCTGTGTGGTATAAACCAACAGAGGGGCACAAATGACAAGTCATTTATGATGATGGTCACAGGAGAAATCTGTCACAAGACATAGTGTGTTGAACCCTACTGCATATGGGGCTGCATGGCCAATCCATGACTACGCAGCCCCGTACACAGCAGGACTCACTTCACTGTGCGTCATGTCACATAACTCCTGTGACCGTCAGCAAAATTCTGCCATTTGTGTTACAGTAGCTCGTCTTTTGCTTCGTACCAGATGGGGCAGCCTTCATTCACATCTCGTATTGTGTCTGGACTGCCAAGCATCTTGTCAGTGGTTTGTGATTTTTACCTCCTCAGTCCACTACTAATTGGTAGTTGGTTCTGCCAATTTTTTTCACATTCAACACGTCAGCTACAAGTACTGAATGTTGGCTTACTGTATAATATATCCCATAGCTTGACGTGCCTTTTTTTTTATAGATAGTCGTCATTTTAATCATGTTGGAGTGGTCATAATGTTTTGGCTTATCGGTGTATACTGTATATTATGGTATGCTTACTGAAGATGCATGATTCTTGGAGCTGCTTGATGTAAGTGTGCTATCTTTGTAGCTATTTGCATGTTCTCACCATGGGCCAAAAAACAGCACGTTGACATGCTTCTGCATGCTTTTCTTTATGACCTCACCGCCACCACCCTTTCATGGATCAGGAGGATACCAGGGTGAGGGGGGAGACCTTCATGGAGAAGCTGAAACTGCAGTACCAGCGCTCAGCCACGGAGGCAGTGCTAATGTCTGCCAAACTGCGCTCCCCTGAGCTCCTAAAGCTGACCAGCATGCCGGTGCGCCTCCTGGAGGCACTGTGGGAGCATGCCAGTGTGGAGCAGCGCATGCAGAACCCAACCACTGAGGCCTGCCCGGGTGAGGCTGTGAACCTGTAATCATCAGCCAATCTCCAGTTCTGGTCTTTGCTCAAACATAGTGGAATACGTCTGGTCAGTTAGTGATGTCAATTGGGGGGGGGGGGAGGGATCTTCAAAGTAAATTGTCGTGCAAATCTAAGATTCCTGATGCATCGAGTCATTCGAAAAATCTTAATCGAAATGCCTTGTGGCCAATGGTTTACACCCCTACATACTACAGTATTTTTTATTTTTGCTTTATTATATGAATTTACAGATCTTCATGGAATTGCCAAGGAGATTGCAGAAATTAACAATGTGGACTTATCAAAGGTCCGGAACATGCTGCTGGAGAAGTGGCTGTGCAAGACGAAACCATCCATTGAAGTGAGTTGTCCCTCCCTCTGCCGTCTCCCCTTCATCAAAGCCCCAAGTCAAGAATGAGAGTGTTTGTATCAGATAGCATGGTCCTTAGTTCTCGGGTTTGATGGTTAGGTAGGTGGAGGACTTATGGCAAATGCCTGTCAGTTTGAAAAGGATTCAGATCATTTAACTTGTTGCAGAAACATCACAGAAATTATGTTTACGATAAGAACTAAGTTGTATGTAGTCTACATGCACATATTTCCTTCTTCCTGCTTGGCTAGAGGGGGAAGGCCATTCATAATTCACCTTATATTACTGAATTCAAATCTCATGGTTTAATCTGTTTTAGGAAGTAAGCTCTCAGGACTCTGTGACCAATATTGAAGAGGACCCAGACCTTATGAGGTTTAAGTATCCCCATGCTAGGTTTTTGTTAATCTGTTAAGATGCGTGAATGTTTGTTTTATACTTATGTTTGTGAGTATGTGGGATGTATGTGATTTATGGATATCATTCACACATACTCTACTGCACACCATGGCTTCTTCCTCCATATTTGCTCGCCCCTTCCTCTATGTATCGATGAGCTCATTGTTTCCCCCTCCTCCCCCCAGGGTGGTGTACCTGCTGCAGATGTACCCCATGGACTTCAGCGCTCGTTTGTTGAGCAGTATCCTCAATGCAGAGACATGGGTGAGTCTCCTGCAGAGTCTCCTACTGCCAAGTCTTTGGCCCCCATCATTCCAGGGATGTATTTTTCTTCTTTTTTGCATTTCTTAACTTGTTTTTAGTTGTTAAAAGTTCCTTCAAATGAGCACTTTGTGGAATGGTGATGTTTTGTTCCCAGTGTCGACTTCATTCTGTAATTCCATTTAAATCCTTTCTGGATTTTTCCAGCCCTTGAGCAAATCTGGTCGCCGCCTGAATTTTTGTCACCGGGCCCGAGCTCTGTTGTGCCTCATCCATGTTGCAGATCCCTCCATGTTGAAGACCCTCCTCCACATCCCCAGGAACAAAGTCCAGTAAGATCTCTATTCACCTGACTCAGTCACTTCTCTTTCCAAAAATGTTACTGGGGGAATAGGGCTTCCCAGGTTCTGATTGGTTGTGGTCTATGTAAGGTTTCCAGTTCCCATGAAACCCATAAAAAAGAGTAAAATATCATTTCAGTTTAATTGCAGTATTACTGTCACCTTACACCTCCGGGTTTTAGGGTTTAATCCCACTTGCATTCTGTGTGGAGTTTGTATGCTGTTGCATGACTTTCCCATCTAGGGTGTCCCCTGCTTTGTGCCTTGTGCTTCCTGGATCCAGGCTCATTTAGTGAACAAGGGGCCAGAAGATGGATGCATAGAGTTAATCAGCCAAAAGTTCAGGATGGAAACCTGCTTGTACATTAGCTTTTGAGGGGTTGGGGACCTCTTCAGTGTTTCTCACTATGAGCTCTATAACCTCCTCATGGGCTTTGGTGCCTAATAAGGTGTCATCTCCTCTCCCATAGGTACCACCTGAAGTGCTACATTTACCTGTCACAGCTGGAGGCCCTGAACATTCCGTACACCGTGGAGTCATTCCTCAACAGTCCGAAGGAGGGGCTGATCAAGGGCCTATGGAAGAACCACAGCCATGAGCCCCAGGTGTGTAGGCATATGACCAAATTTGCACTGAAAAACATTCATTGTGTAGGACTACAGCACCCTCAATCCACGGGCTCTCCCACTGTAGGCGGTGCGACTGGTGGCCGACCTTTGCTTGGAGTACCAGGTGTTTGACCCCCAGCTCTGGAACGGGGTGTTGCAGAAACTGCTCAGCTTCAATACTGTAGGTCTTGTTTTCCTTGGTTCATAGCAGGTTAGGGGTTCTCTAATGAACTGAATGCAGTTGTACCAAGAAGAATGCAACCTCAGTGTGATAATTATCCCCATTCAGATCAGCTACTTGCAGAATGTTCTGGAGGCCTTAGGAGCAATTCCCTCACTCTTAGAGGTAAAATCCCAGCCTTTGCCCAACTCCAACACCCCTTAAGCTTGGATGTTTGTACATTGCAGCGTATAATTTTATTTATTTATTTTTATATATATATATATATATATATATTTTTTTTTTTTTAGGTGTCAAACTTCTCAAGAACGTGGAGGAGTGTTATTTTGTCTCCGTTTATGACAGGTGAAGACGACAATCACTTTCACTGTTTAGTCTCTCTCTCTGGGTGATAAAACTGCTCATTGATCTCTACTGTTGTTTCAGCTTCCCTCCCTCTTAGTCCTCAGAAGTTTAAAAGCCTCTACAAGACATTTGTTCTCCTTCTGAAGTGAGTACTGTCAGTGTGTGTGAGTTGTGTGTATATCTATAGAACCCAGCGTCAGCACCCAGGATTAGCAATAGAGCTGCTGTACACCTGAGAGATCACCACAGGGATTGCTGCACAATGATGGTGGTGGGTTTGGTTACTTCCAATACATTGAACACTTTGGTTTTGGTTATGAACACATTTAACTCTTTAGTATCGCCAGGGTTGGGTCTTATCTAGACCATAAAGGTCCCCCTCGTATGTGCTCTCAGGTGCCCATTCCTGTTGAACATGGACCTGATTGGTCTCGCCAAGCGCTTCGCCCAAGTCAACCTGCCTGCCTTCTCCCTGGGCTCCCTGTTGTTGATCCCCTGTGCTGCTAAAAGAGAGCAACAGATTCAGGTACGGCCTCCTCCTAATGTCCAAATGTTGTGGCACAGGCCGTGATTTCACTGCTCAAGAAATGTATATCACATTTTTTTGTGTAGTGTTATTTAGTAGATACTTAGATTGTGTAGCCTGTGTTGGGCTGCTCTTGTAACATGTAGAGTTTAGACCAAATTAAACTGTCCTCTAGGGCTTGGAAATATAAAAAAAAAAAACATATTAAGTATTTTTTGTATTTAAAAATATTAGGGTAAACCAGTTATCCAGTCATTCATTGGGCTGGATTTAAAAACATGTTGTAGACCATCTAAAACTGTCAAAAGGAGTGTTTTTTACAAATTTTCGGTAAGCTTTAGCCACGTACCAGTATTACAGCAGACGTTTACATATGCTGATATTTTTGTGTATCACACAAGGAGCTAAAATTGTGCTATTGTGTTATTTTTGTATTTTGTTTTGTCTTTTTTTTTTTATTGTGCTGGAAACGGGGGCTAGAGGGAAGAACTGTGAAAGCCTAATCACAAATCTTCATCTTATTTGTGTGTGGCCTAAGCCCATTTCCCATCAGAGGAAATAATTGCCAGTTTGTCACTGCCAGATATCATCGATTACCAATAAGATTGGCATTTCACACCGGAATAATGTCATCTGATGTGTCAAAAGGGAAGCATTTTAAGCAAAGACCAAGCTAAAAATCCTGGAAGTGGATACTGAGTTTCTCACTTTGAGACCTAATATCACAGTAGGCTGATTTTATTTTCCCATTCCGTCACAAGCTTGAGTTCACCATACAGGTATGTTGTCTCTCCTCCTCCATGCAGTGCTTCCTGTCCTCCTGTAACCTGGTCACTGTCCTGGAGCAGGTGGAGGATCACATGAGTACAGGAGAGTTGGCTGGAATCCCTTTAAAGGTTTGGAATGTTTGTTTTCCTGTATGTAATTATTATTTTTTTATTTGCTTTGTTCAAACCACACACTACTGCCTCTCTGTTGGACTATGAGTATAATGCCTCCTCTTGGGTCCTCTGTCGGTGATCTGGTACTCCTGCCCCACCGACTCGGCCCCCTCTCCCCCCAGATCAAAGAGACCGTGCTGAAGTTCATTTACCAAAATGGACTTCATGAGAAGCTGGTGAATACTAAGCTGTTCCCTCTCCTCAAGGAGCATATAGTGTCTTGCGGCCATTACAGCCAAGTGCGCGATCTGGTGGACTGTCTCATCAGTAGGAAACGGTGAGTCAACTTGTGTTTCTTATTTGAGTGCATGCATTTCTGCCGGTCAGGTCTCTCTGCCTATGGCTGGCAGAGTGACGTCACTGTTGGGACCTTGAGCATGGCTTTGACCCCAACTGCTCCAGGGAAACTCTGACCCTGCTCTCTGATCCTTACTTGTATGTTACTTAACCCTCTGGGGTCGAGTGCATCGTCGGCAATGCAGCGTACTTTTCGTGTCTATTTCAGCTTGTATCTCGCTGAAATTTTCACGTAGAATCATGAAGAAAACCCTGACTAAAACCGTAATCTGTCTTCTGAATGTTGCAGTTACACCATTCAGTCATCTTCATGTAGCCAAGACTTTGGTGATCAGATATCTGGGATCAAAACAAACTGCCACCATTGCTTACTATGTACATTTATAATGTTTCTGCAAGTGTTCCAAACTGCGTTTTGCAATGTCTATACTTTGATGTCAAATTACATACTTAACACAAATCTGATCATTTTTATGTATATTGTAAATAGAAGATGAGTGTAATGCCAAAACAAATATATAAGAAATAATGTATTTGCCATGAATTAAGTTTATGATATTTGAAGAAATGTGTGATCATGCCCCAGTCAGTGAAAGTATGTTTCATACCCCCAGACCCCAGAGGGTTAAATGTAAATATATTTGAATAGTTAATCCTCAGTTATTAGCTGCATCCACCTTTACTTCAGTAGGCTTATCCCTCCCAGCACCTTTTCAAGCATGCAGTCAGTTCTGTCTCATTTGTAGATGCTCACTTTGAACTTGTTGGTCCAACTCGTCCTATGGATGAATTTTTGTCCTGATCCCAGTCCTGAATACTCCAATGTTTGTGTTTAGCCTATAATGCTCTTTGTCTTAATACCACCATGTAGTAAAAGGTTTTTTGACAGCAAGTCGGCCATGCAGCCAATCTGCTCTGTCTTTGCTCGACTGTATTAGAAGATACCAGTTTCCCTTCTGTTCACATTAATCTCAGACCTCTGCAGTCATCTTCAAATTTCTTTTGCACATCACAACTAAATGTTAATCTTCAATCTTTCATGTCACTTTCTGGTCACTGTTGCTTCCTGTCAACTTTTTTCTTTGTAAACAGTAGGTCACTCCATGCTTAGAAACATTTTACTTTCTGGCTATTTGGCGATGAGAAAACCCAACTTTACTCAATTTTGATTTGTGCTCTCAGTTGTCCCTAGTCATTACAAACATTAAAAAAATATTTATTACAAATTCTGACATCAATTCTGATACGGTAGGAGATTCAACAGAAGACTGAAGTGAGGAGCAGACAGTGCGTTAAACATCACAAACTGATATGGGACAGGTCAGGCAGACAAGTGGCTGTCGTTTAGTTTATTAAGACACAATCGAGAGTCCAAGAGTAAATCAAGTTCTGACATTAGTAAATAGAATTTCAACACAAACCGAATGTCAATGCACTAAAGATAGACCTGACATGTCTTCAGAACCAATAGTTTCAGCCTTTGAGACTAATATGTGTTACTACAAGCTATAAAACACTGAAAACCAGTTTGTTACAGTTTTTAAGTATTTGTAATATTTTCTTATACAGTCAAACCTCCCTTATCCGGACCTCCAGTATACGGGCACCTCCCTCTACCGGGCAGCTCTAGGCACACACATGCAAATTATTCTTAAACAACCAGCAGCTGTTGTTACGAGCCCCACTCTGGGTTTGGGGCGTAATAGAGTGAAAGGGTACGTGGAATAAGGGAAGGACAGGGTGCAGTGGACAGGAGAACACGCGTGGACAAAGGGGTATTTT
>JAODJX010000042.1:36269909-36280944 GCA_026776945.1 Isichthys henryi
GCGAAGCTGCGGGCACAGGAGCCACGGGGGGGGGGCGAAGCTGCGGGCACCGCTGGCACCAGAACCACGGGGGGCACTGCAGAAAATGGCGCCTTGGCAGTGAGCACTGCCCATTTGGAGATCTTGGGGACCCGCGGGATAGGATCCCCAACAGACCTGACCCCTTTAAAAGCCAGGCGCGTCCCTAAGATGGGGGAAACTGCTGATCCCGGCAGCAAAGCGGCAGGCGGCTGCTCTGAAGTGGCAGAGCGAACACCGCCGGATTAAGCACCGGGAGGGATTCCTTCCAGCACGCAGCAGGGTGGGCAGCAGAGACAGAGTAGGAGTATCTCCTGTCTGTCCTCCTGCTTTTTTTCTCCTTCTTGCAGCGGGTGGCAGAGTCTGGGGCACCTCAGGTAGTTCAGACAGCAGGCCATATGGCCAGCCAAAGTCCTCAGCCACTTGCCTCGTGTTAGCCTCTGCCACTCCGCTTCTCAGCCACCGAATGTCTTCATGCACCTCCGCCGCAAGGTGCGTGTCCTCGAACAGGGATATCTTTGAGAGTTTCTCTTGTCCGAAGCACGAAGGCTTGCAGCATGGGATTGCCCCTTACCACTGGCTGTTCAAGCCAATAAATCACCTTGTCACATAGACTGAGGTATTCCGCCTCAGTCAGGCGGGGTGTCTTCTCTGGGAGTTCTGTCATTCTGTCATGTTCTGCTAGGCACGGACCGGGAAGCAGGAGGAGATGAGGACTAGAGGAAAAAGGGATTTAATTGGCACACAAAGGGGCATACGAGACAGGAATGCGCAGAGACAGAACTAGGGAAATAAACTGACGTGGACTTCAATACACAGAACTAATGAAGACAATTCGAAACAGCTAGTAAACACGGGGAATCCGCATGGGATTAATGAGGGGGGCTTGGCCACAAGAGGTTTGGATGAGTGGGGTGTGACAGTATATGTGAGCAAAGGGAGAGAAGGAGATTAAGGCCTGACTTCATCTGACATTAGGCAGAATGCAAATACGACACATTGACATCACCAATTTGGTAATGGAGTTACCCCGCGACAATTGGCCACTTTTTGAGCAGGTTTAGCTACTTACAAATACTTGCTCATTAAATGCAACAAAATTAAATACAGAAAATACTGGTGTGAGAAAATGTATTTAATTAAAATGAAAGTAATTTGTAATCTGAAAATACAAAAATACATATAAAATAATAACGAATGTACAAGACAAAAACGTGTACCATTACAGCCCTAGTAACATGTAGTATTTACAAAATATACAACTTTAAACATGATAATCATTTTGTGATTTAAATGTGTTATACAGTAGCGTTAATTGTGAAATGAAAAATGCCTTTTGAAATATTAGTAATATGAGCTCAACAGGCTACATATGCAGCAGTGGGGTGGGCTTGGCGGGGGCGATGCTGGAGACAGAACCGCGATGCAAATGTTAATGATCTCAGATCACAGTTTCTGTCTCAGATTGACAACTGTTACACCCTTAATTTATTCCCAGTGTTGCTAGTGTTGCCAGTGTGTGCGTGTGCAAATGTAAGGAGGAAGACCAACGCTTTCCTAAATTAATCATCATAATGTGTGAATTTCCCACTTTGTTTTACAGTATGATGCCGAACATGTGCAAAGTTAAAGAATAAACTTTTTTAGATATACAGTATGGTCAAAAAAAGTATATGATATTCAACGTCAAGTCCACTAGTTGGATCATTCTTTAACACAGGCTCAGTAGCTATAAAAACGCTTACTTTTAGCTGATAGAAATGAATTTTGTCCTGGAGCAAAAGTAGCTAACCTGATTTATTGCTAATGAAATCTTTCATATATGACAAACCACAAGATGCCACTGCCTAAGCATGCCTGTTGAAATGAACTAGACTACTTTTAGGTGTCATCTTCGAATTTATTTAGATCATACATGATCAAATGAAGGACTGACTGTCGTTCTCACTATTCACACTATGTAGTTCACAGTAGACACTGCCAACGAATACACCAGTTTGTATGCCAGTAAGCTCTCATCATTCCCGGTTGTGCTGTTGTTGGTTTTTGCAAGGTTTTTTGCATGACTTTAAGCTATAGTGTAGCAGTTGATTCTGCAGTAAGTGGTCAACCATTTTTGATAGCATTTCTATGTATTGCTGCAAGAAACTATGGTTGTGCTCAAGATCGTTATATTTGTGTGTGTGTGCTCACTCTCTTCAGCAAACAGCACACAGGGTTTAACTTCTATGAATACTTCAGCAAATCATTGCATTATTGTGGCAATATTAACTTCTATTCATAAATCTGTAATAGGATAGATACTCAGTGCCTCACCAGAACATCTGTCACACCCCGCATGCCTTTTCCCCTCATGTTCCCTGTTGTGTGTTGCTAACGAGCCTGACCTTTTCCTCATTTAACACTGCCTCTCGTTTCAGCCCTCGTGTGGATGATCCCAGGTGCCTCTCGTCTGCTCCCTCATCTGTGGTGTATATAGAGCCTCCCTGTTTTGAGCTCCCCAGTCCAGTCATTGTGATGTTGCTGTCTGCCTGTGCTCCCCAGTTTGCCCTGTGTTCTCTCCCAAGTCACCCTACCCCATTTTGACCCCTCGTGTTCCTTTTTCACCTGGTTTGCGTGTGTTTTGTTTGAATAAAGCCCCCTTAGGTTTTCCCCATGCCTGCCTTCATTTCTGTCCTTCCTGATACATGACAACATTAAGGTCTCTATTATTTCTTAATGCATACCTAATGGAAATGACATAACCAAAACCTATAATAAAGTAATACCTAAATGCTAATATTAATATTTCAAGAAAACTTTCCTCCAAACAGAAGTACATACAAATAGGTATCAACTACCCAGACATTACTTTGAAAATTCCACATTCATACACACACTTAAAACACCTTATGGCACACCAGTACAAACTCAGGAACATCATCGACCCCTACAATACAGTGTACTCATTACACAATACACTACACAGCTTCACATACTGTCAGCAAAAATTCTTGGATCACTGTTCAAAAGCCCAAGGTGGTGAGTATGTTTCAATCAGGCATTGTGGTGGGCGCCTACCTCTGGTCAGATCGGTATGCAGATAGCACGGTGGGAGTACTGATACATCTAGTGAGGTCTGATGTGTGAGTAACCACAGGAGTAGCTGGTTGTTCAGAATGACATACAGGTTCCTCTCTCTCCATGTCCAATAGTGGTAGATTTGGAATGGATTGAAGGTGGCATTTATTCTGACATACCTTCCCCTTAGCTATTTGAATCAGATATGTCCAACCCTGCAGGTGAACCTTTGTGACAAAACCAGAGCTCGACTCATGGGTGTCACACAAAATTAAAAGTAAAATGCACTCATAAACTCATTGTTGGTGATAAATTGTGTCACATTCATTTCATTATCTTCGGCATAGCAGTGGGTAGCAGTTAAAAACAGGCTGATGAAAATGGACTAGTTGAATGAGGACTTATTGTTGAGTCTCTAAAATAGTCATTGAATTGGTAAAATTAAGTGTTTACCAACCTGTAAAAAATACAATTCATGAGTACCATGCCTTTGATTATACAATTTTTTTGTGATGATCTTTGGCTTGTTCATCAACTTGGTAGATCATCCTACTGTATAGCCAACTGACTGTGGATGAAGCTGCTTAGCCAATCTAGGGAGACAGGTGTAGATTTTTATCTCCATCAATGCTTTAGCTGGGCTGATGTCAATGGCTGAGGGAACACTGCTCCAACAGTTCAGCAGGGTGAGGTGAGGGTCACTGTGGGCAAGCAGTTTTTAAGTGATTCTAACAGCTGCTTAAGCTTCACCATTAGCTTGTGAGAAATAAAGACTGGAGTGCTCTGTGTTAAACCATATTCTTGTGCAAAGTCCTGAAACTCTTGGAAAATAAATTGCAGTCCATTGTCACTTACCAACTGGTCAAAAATGCAATGGGTAGAAATGATGTCCTTCATACGACTGACAATTGTACTTGTAGACAAACTTGAAAGTGCCTTAATGTCTAGACACCTGTAATATTGATCCATAGTTACAATTTTTTTTGTACTCCAGACTGTCCCCAGACACCACTGACCAAGGGCAATCAGGCAGGTGTCGTGACTTTGGCGGGGAGCAGCACAGAAGCCGTGGAATCGGGTAAACAAGGGATTTATTTCAGGAAACACTCAGGAACACAAAAACTATGTTGCAATGTTAATGACCAGACTGGGAAAACATACTTCAACGCAGACTTAAATACACAGCAACAATCAACATGACTCGAAACAACTGGTAACACGGGGATTCCACACCGGGTAGATGAGGGGGCATGGCACAAGGAAGGATCGGATGATCAGGGCATGAGAGAATCCCCCCCCCCAAAGGCATGCCCAGAGGCACCAACGGGGCAACACTAGGGACACCACAGGACTCAGGGCAGGATAGGACAGCACCTGGGGAAACAAAAGCAACAACAATGTGGCAATGGGAACAGGACCGACACACAGAATAAGCACAAAGAGAACAACCACAACAACTGACAAACCACGGGGAACTCAGACACAGGGACACCAAAGATAAGAACACAGAACCCAAGGAAGGGGACAATGACACAGGGGGAACACAACCAGGAGACAAACCCACAGCAGGGACAAACCCACCAGGGGACACACCAACTGGAAGACTGAAGGGATCAGGAGGGAACAAAAGCAGAACAGAGGGACGACGAACAAACACAGGGGGAAAAAAGGCAAAGGGCGTTAGGAACCAGGGAGCTGAAGACAGGAGCCGCAGGAGCCACAGGCGACCACGAGGCCAGGGCCGGAGGGGACACCGAAGGGGGCAAGGAGGGAGCAGAAGTTGCCGCAGGCGAAGGCACAACTACAGCTGGCGAAGGAGCAGGTGACTGACGAGGTGGAGGTGATACCTTTCAGTGGAGTCTCGGTAGAGCAGAATTTCCCTAGCTCAGGTGACTTTGAAGTCCTCTACCAGATTTCTGAAAGAGAGCTGCAGCTTGTTATGGCTGATTAAGGCAATGATTCTTAGGCTTTGTGGCAGGTTGAGTCATCTACGCAGGAACTGGCTTGATTTTTCTTTCAAAATTTGACCATGTTGACTGGGACCTCGTACATCAGAGGCCAGAGGAGTCAGGGCAGGATTCCATGCTGGTAAATCCAGGCCTTACACTTGCTTGCACTCCACTTCTGCCAACTTAACAATCATGCTCATGGCCAGCGCAGAGAGGAGGGCCGAGATTGTACAGCTGGTGATGTTGCCCTTCTAAAAACGGTGCCACACTGATGTCATTTTCCCTGAAGACCTCCTCAGACTGAAGTAGTAGTCAAGAATGAGGTTCTGAATTGGGGACATGGCAGCTGGATAATGCTCTTTCCACCAGCTTGTGCGGGATTTAACCATATGCATTGGTCCCGTCTAACCAAAGCACTGGTAAATTGCTCCTGTTTCTTCACACTTCCCTGATCAGCTGGATTACCATGCCAGTGTGTTCCATGCAGCCTGAGATACCTGGGACTACCCCCTTCTGCACCAATGTATCTATGTAAGAGTTCTTTAAGAGGAAACCCATGAGGCATTCTGCAACTATCTTGAAGAATATCTTACTTTCCATGCTGAGGAGTGAGATGGATCTGAATTGCTTGATGTTACTCGCATTCTCCTCCTTGGGGATCCAAACACCCTCCGCATATCTCCACTGCTGTGGTACTCTTCTCCTTCTCCAGACCACTCTAAGAATCTTCCACAGCTGCTCTAGAAGCTTGGGGCATTGTTTGAAAACCTTGTACAGGATCCCATTAAATCCTGGTGCTGAAGATGCCCTAGTCAACTTGATGGCCTCCCGGAGCCTATCCCGGAAACTGGTGTCTTTGATATGAATAAATAACCCAGGATGGGGGGCCAGCCCATCGCAGGGCACACTCACACACCATTCACTCACGCATGCACACCTAGGGGCAATTTAGCAACTCCAATTAGCCTCAGCATGTTTTTGGACTGTGGGGGGGACACCGGAATACCCGGAGGAAACCCCACAACGACATGAGGAGAACATGTGAACTCCACACATATAATTGTATAATTGTATAAAAATCCAATATATTGTGAAGACAACATTAGAAGGGTGTAAACACGGTGAACACGTGGATGTGCGTGGGTGCGGCAGACCGATAGCTGGCACAGTTGCTAGATAATAAGGTAAGCTTCGTATTTCTGCTACCAGTCATATACAAGTATAGACAAGGCCAGTCGTCACCATCTTACCCGTTTTAAACCATTTACAGACATGGGATGTGTCACGCGAACACCGCGAACGCTGGCAAGCGGGTGATCGCTCGGGCAAGCGAGCAGGCAGGAAGCAAGCAGACAGCCGGATTACGGGGTGAAGGGGGATTTATTTCGAGACTAGGGACAAGAAACATCCGACGTGGACGAACATCAATGACAGACAAGGAACTGAACCCAGACACGGACTGAAATACACAGGACTAAAGCAAAGTAACTAGACACAGCTGGGTACAATCAGGGAAGCACACGTGGATGATCAGGGGGGCATGGCACACACGAGGATCGGACGAGCGGGGCATGACAGGATGTATATATAAATATGATCGAGAAGAAAAAAGAACTGGGGTAGAAGGAAACATTTTCACACAAAAAAAAAAAACGGGAAGGAATATTAATTTTCTGGGACAGTTGCTCAAAAAAGAGAGCAATTCCGGGAAAACCGGGACAGGTGGCAACCCCACATAAGGAGGGGGTTGCCAGTGAGGATTGTAGGGGGTGAAGGCAGCTTTGAAACTTGCGCCAAGCCAGGTGACTGTCTGAGGAATCTAGCTGTTCTCAGCTTTGAGAACCAGCACTATAAAACACTTGTTGTACACATACAACATGCAATGAAATGTAACCCTGGTCACTCTGAGCAGCTGTGCATGACGAGAATAATAAAATATATAAAAATAACAATATAAAATAAAAAATATATGAAAAATGTTCAGCTGTACATAATCTATACCTAAGTAATAAGGTAAAAGTGACTGTGCTGTGCAATATAAGTGCAATGTGCAAGAGACCTGAGACATGTACTGACAATTTGGACAGTATGAACTGAATGTACTCATAGGATTATGAGCACTAGTACACAGTGTGCAGAGAGTGATGTCTGTGTTACAGAGACTCTTCAGTCACTGTAGAGGCCGGTGGAAGACCTAGGGGCACTGAGAATTTTTCTGGTTTAGGAGCTTTATGATCTGGGGAAAAAAGCTCCTCCTTGACCTTTCAGTTCTGATCATAAGGCTGCGGAACCATTTGCTTGAGGTCAGCAGGCAGAATAGAGAGTTATTGGGGTGGGAGGGGTCCTTGAAGATTTTTGTTGCTGTGGTCCTACAGCGGCTGTTGTAGATGTTTTGTAGAGAGGGCAAGGAAGATCTGGTGCAGCGCTCAGCTGCTTTAACCACCTCTGCAGGGCTTTCCGGTCCTGGGCAGAGCAGTTCCAGAACCATGATGTAATGCTCATGGTCAATATGCTCTCTACAGCAGCCAAGTAGAAGGCCTTTAGGACAGCAGGCGAGACCTTAACCCTCCTCAGCTGCCTCAGATGGTAGAGCAGATGGTGTCTCACCTTGTTGACCAGAGCACATGTGTGTGTGGACCAGGTGAGGTCCTCCTGTAGATGGATGTTGAGGTATTTGAAAGTGCTCATCCTCTCCACCGTAGCACCGTTGATGTTGACAGGTGTGTAAGAGCCCTGCTGCCTCCTGTAGTCCACAATCAATTCCTTCGTTTTGATGACGTTCAATTGGAGACTGTTATCCTGGCACCACTTTTCCAGGTTCTCCACTTCCTTCAAGTAGACTGACTCATCATTGTTGGAGATGAGGCCGAGCACTACTGTGTCATCAGCAAATTTCACGAAGGTATTTGAGCTGAGTGTGGCTACACAGTCGTAGGTGTAGAGGGTGTACAGCAGTGGGATCAAAATGTAGCCTTGTGGGGCTTCCGCGTTGAGGGTGATTGCGCTGAATACACAGTTGCCTACTCCAACCACCTTGAGTCTTCCTGTAAGGAAATCCAGAATCCATCTGCTCAGCTGGTCCCAGATCCCTCAGCTTGGTGAACAGTCTGAGAGAGACTATGATGTTGAATGCTGTAGTCTATAAACAGTATTCTCACATAATTCCCCCTCTTTCCATCCACATGAGGGAGGGTAGTGTGTAGGACATGAGAGATGGCGTCCTCAGTGGATCTATTGGTGCGGTAGGCAAACTGCAGTGGATCGATGGAGTTGGGGATTGCAGAACAGATGAAGTTCTTAAGAAGATTCTGGAACATCTTCATGACAAAAAATTTTAAGGCCAGGGGGTGATAGTCATTGAGGCTTGAGGGCTTGTTACTCTTTGGATTTTTTAAAACACACAGAAATGACAGATTGAGCCAGAGACTCGTTGAAAATATGGGTAATATGGGTCCTGGTGTTCATTCGCCACAGGGCAAGGTGCATGTCGTGCGCCGTCATGGACACTGGAGATTCACCACTGATGTCCTCACACTGCACTGGCAGGCTGTCGATGGACGGCTTGCTGTTTACATCAAACCGTGTGTAGAACAAGTTAAGTTCATCAGCGGGCGCGGAGACAGTCCTCGGAGCAGTGGACCTTTTACCTTTAAAATCCGTAATGGTGCACAGACTGGTGCAGAGTCGTTCAGCTGGAAGTAGGACTCCACCCGCGCTCGATACCTGCGTTTCACCTCTGTGACTAATAATTTTGCCTTTCTGACTTCATTTGGATATGTTTGAGAAATGTTTTGCTGCACGGCACAACAACTCTCGCGTTAAGCTGTCGGCGCTGCACGAGTGGCAGCTCATTGTTGAGCTTTTTCTTTTCTTCCCTTTCCTTTCCTTAACGCTTTTACTTTTTCACTTTTTAATTTAATTCCATACTCTGATCATGGATATTTATAGTACTTTGGTGTGTGCACTAGCATCTTTATTGTTTAATTTTTTATTTTTTACGCCTGTGTTTGGAGACTCGGAGAGCAGCCGCAACTCTATTGTTTACACGTGTGATCAGCTGCTGGCACTGCGTAGCATAGCTACGCTGCACCGAGAGAGACCTGTGACTCCCCGCGAACTGAGAAGGAAGAGATGTGGATGCTGTGCTTTGAAGGAGCGCCGTGCCAGAAGGAGACAACATAATCCTGTTCTCCTCTCCATTATTATGGGAAATGTGAGTTCCCTTCCCATCAAGATGGATGAGCTGGCGGTGCTAAACAGGTGTTGTGCCGAATTCTGCACCCCTGCCGTGAAATGCACCCCCTGTCAGGAGCGCGCACCGCTATTTTCTTCTATTCGCAGTGGGAAAATACCCTGCCGTGAATGGCACCCCCCCGTATCTCTGTCTCTGGTGATTAGATCCCAAAATGCTTTGGACAGTACACTCTGTGTGGAAAAGTGTACAACCCGAGCAAATTTCATTTATGTAGGACATACAGAGCCAGAATTCAAAAGGGGTGCAATTCCCAGCAGGTACCCTGCCGTGAATGGCACCCCCCCCCCCCCGTATCTCTGTCTCTGGTGATTAGATCCCAAAATGCTTTAGACAGTACACTCTGTGTGGCAAATTGTACAACCTGAGCAAATTTCATTTATATAGGACCTACAGACCCAGAATTCAAAGGGGGTGCAATTCCCGGCAGGCACCCTGCCGTGAATGGTACCCCTCTGTATCTCTGTCTCTGGTGATTAGATCCCAAAATGCTTTGGACAGTACACTCTGTACGGCAAAGTGTACTACCTGAGCAAATTTCATTTACATTGCAGGAACAGAGCAAGAATTCAAAGGGGGTGCAATTCATGGCAGGTCCCCTAAAGTTGTTATCTTAGCAGATAGATTTGAAAAGGGTGCATACCCTTATGCTAAAGGACACACCCCCTTCCACCCCTGCATGTTCCTGTCAGTTCACCTCCTCCTAATATGCTTTTCATAAACCTGCACAATAGAACAACTTTTTTGTTTAGGTATTTCGGATCACCGTACCAGAACACTCTCTTCATTGTGGAGAAAGATAATTACTAAATATATATAGGGAATAATATTGTGTAATTTGCTTTGATTCTTAAAGTGAAGGATCTCCTTGTTCTCAAATTAGTAAACTGATGACGAGGCAAATAAATCACATACGTTCTCGTTCAGGGCTCATCGTTTACATGTCACAGTTTATCAGTTTTATATGGCTTAAATGCAGCCTTCGTGAAGTGGGACAGTGGTCTTCTAAATGTGCAAACGCAATTTAATATTTCTGTTGCATATTTAGATTGACGGAACTACGTATTTTCCCACTGCGAATAGAAGAAAAGAGCGGTGCGCGCTCCCGACAGGGGGTGCATTTCACGGCAGGGGTGCAGAATTCGGCACAACACCGGCATCATAGGGAGTACCAGGAGAGTAGCATCACGGTGCTAATGGAGACATGGCTAACTGCACTAACACCAGACACCAACGCTGCGCTACATGGATTTCACCTGTCACGGGCGGACAGGACAAGTGAGAGCGGCAAGAGGAAAGGTGGGGGACTAGCAGTATTCGTTAATGAGAAATGGTGTAATACTGAACATATCACTAGTAAGGAGAAACTCTGCAGGAGAGAGATCGAGCTGCTAGTCAATTCCGAGGGAATTCTCACATGTTATCCTTATAGCTGCGTACATTCCCCCTCTGCTAATGCGGATGCTGCTTGTGATGTCATTCATTCTACGACCAGCAAACTGCAGACACAGCACCCTAATGCTCTCCTTCTCATCTCCGGTGACTTTAATCATGTCTCTCTAGACTCCACTTTACCCTTATTCACTCAATATGTTATATGCTTCACAAGAGGCAATAGAGAGTAGGATCATGCCGCTCTCGTCAAATTGACAGGTCGGGTCAAAGGTCACGAAGATCACAGGATTAGGGTCAAAGGTCAAAAGGGGGCGGGGCCAACCAGGTGCTATGCGGGATCCGTGTGACGTCACAAATATTG
>JAODJX010000042.1:36311514-36324414 GCA_026776945.1 Isichthys henryi
GTTCTGGAAGCTGTGAACGGAAATTCCCCATAAATGTACATTACGGTGTCTCACTGACTTTCCCTTGCTTTGTACAGGATGTTCGAAGAACTTTCCACGGTCTCTAACCTCAGCACGTCCTTCTCCCATAAACCAGCTAGCATTTCAGTCACATCTCCCACACTTGACCGAGAGCTTCCCTTAAATAACAGCCTATTTAAATTGACTTCCAACGATATCGAATGGGTGTGAGCTTCTCTGGATTCACCAGAGATAACAGCTCACTGGCTTCAGCGCTACAACATGCAAATGGGCACATTTTTCACCGCGGAGATAAAAACATTTCCAAAGAACTGAAAGGTAAACTTGTCAAACACAAATCATCCTTGTCACCCATTTACAAGCTTCTACTTTCAATTGCACTGTATGGGAATTAATGTAGGTGAAACTTTAGTTTCGGTTTGTATCTCATAGCTCATGCAATGCCCCTAGTCACATATTAATCATTCGCTCCCTCGATCTCCTTGTCTCACTTCCATTCTCCAGGACGCTCTCGAGACAGGCCGCCTTCGCAGATATTGAAACCCAAGTCAAATCTACTGCTTCCGGATCCTGATTTTAGGTGCTACATCTCACACTGTCAGCGGCCAGACACGACGCGAATTAAAAGTCCGGGATATCGATTTCGACTGTGAGTCTCGTTCACCGGATGCGCGAGACGTCTCTTCATTTGTGCCACCGGGTCACTGGGTCCCGGATGCCTGGAATTTCCCCAACCCATTTCTGGGTCTTTTCCTTACAGAGGCTGACTGGCTGCTATTTCATTCACCACCAAAAAAAGGCAGGAGGGATCGAATCGGTTCAGCCTTAATTAGTATTCCGGTGATGAGGACTGGAGCCTGGCTCCAGGAGATAAGATGAGCTGTAACTGATTCAGGTAAATTATCTTTATAGTGTATGAAATTAACCTGCAAGTCCACCCACTCGCTTGCATGCGATAAATGCTGATCTAGATTGGCTGGTGTGGGGGATGGGGAGGGGGGGTTTGGGCATGGAACGCCGTTATGCCAGACGGGGTTCATACTTTCCCCACCTGCGTTTTAAATTACATTTGGTGGTGGGGTGACACACCTGCGGTCACATGGTGGTGGGGATGGTGCAGATCACAGGAGATGGGGGCTGGCGGAGGGGGGGCGATGTGACAGCGCTTCCTAATGCGGCATGGGCCATACTCAAACCATCAGCAGCGACTCCGACACGAGTCTCGCATGCGATGCCAACCATCCCGCCATCGCTGGAACTGCGCTCCCAAGTAGGAGAAACTTCCAGGTGCGCGTCTGTGCCCCCCCCCCCACCTCCCAGAATCCCACTTATCCCAGATGCAAATGAGAGGAACTATAAAAATCTACTAGTCTGCCAGAGTCTTGTCATACCAACAGCTAAAGATGGAAAAAAAACACACGCAAATACAGCAGAGCTCCACACATGGATGGGAAAAGAGCAAAGCCTTACCTTGTCATCGATGTCACTCTCGCTGTCACACTGCAACAAAAAAAGAGGAAAAACACAAAGAATTATTCATTTTGCTCCTCATTACGGGAACAGATGTTGCCGCGCCGATGGCCCGATTCTGTGACAGCTCAGGCGGCGGATGTGCGGGAGTGTCGGCGAGAGCCGCTGTTCAAAGTGACACGCGGTGATCGTTAGCGGAGCATTTCAACGGACACGACGTCGACAGTAGCATTCTGACGCGAGGCGCATTTGAGCAGCTGGTTAAAGCTATTAATTAGCCCACTTTGTGTACACATATATGCCAATGTAAAAAGGCAGCATTTACCAATAGCTCAGATGTTAGATTCATACCTTAAAAACATACTTCAGAACTGGTTATAAACTCCTCACATACACACATTATGACTAAACAATGGCCTGCAGTGACACTGCTCTTCAGATACTACAGACAACCTCCTCTGTATACATCACCAACAGGGAGGAGTCAAGACTCCATCAGAGAACCTGCTTAAGAACCTAGATAATCTATCATCAAACCAGTGAGTGTATCACGACAACAGAGAGACACGGTTCTATTAAGATATGCGAAAACATCAGTTCTGCTCTTTTTTTAAAAAATTTCCAGTGTTTTACTTAAGGCTTCCACTTTATCTGGGCAGAAGGTGACTCCGATCGACTTCCAGCAAGGCCAGGCTTAGGACTTTAGAACAAGGCAGCTAGAGGAGAGAACAGGAAAGATGAGACCTGGCTGAAATGGCACGTAAACAAAGACCGGTCTCAGGATGGGGTCCCTGGGACCCCAGTCTCTTACACAGGGGCAACATCGCCTCTCCATGTGAGAGGAAACCTTCACTGGTGGAATGGCTCCTGTGGGACACACTCCAACTTGCTCCCGGTTCAGATCCCAGTTCCAGGGAAGTAAAATCCCTTTTGCTTTTCGAACTGATGTCTTAGGAGCGGCTGCTCGGTCTGACCCTCACCGGGACTCAGCTGGGTAGCATTAGCACTGCCTGAAAGACCCTCTGTCCCCTCGACTGAAGCTTCTGAGACCACATATTTAAGTGCACCCCCCCCCCCCATCCACCCCTTTATTTTGTTTCCTATTCAGGCTCGCACACAAAGGAGTTGCTAGGTCAAAAGACAGGAGCCGCTCCGTGTGAGCGTGGTGGGTCCAAACATGCAATTAAGTAACAAGTGTAATCATCACTACAGTCTGAGAGCGAGGGCCTCTTTAGAGAAAGAGCCCCCCCCTTCCCAGCAATCCTTTCTCTTGCATTCAGAGGACTGAAACCTCTCCAGCGAGTGGATGGTGTTAAGTCAAGGGATCTCTCTTCAGCGCTGTGTTATTGTCTGTGCCGGCGTGTGCGTGTGTGTGTGCACGCTTTGCCGGAGGTGTACTTCAGAGCCTCCCATGTCGTGCCCCCGTGGTGCCGGGAGAAAAGGTGACGGTCAGCATGTCAGGTGTCCCCTCTAAACACAAGCACGCACACAATAGACAAGGGAGAGCAACGGAGGGAGAATTTCATTTCTGGTTCGATCAGGCAAGTCCACGCCCAGTTCCAGGATAGACATGTGAAGTGTGTGTAGTAACGTGAGAACGTTTATTCAGACACCATCATAGAAGTCTGAGAAATGTTAGTTAAATAAATACTAACTGTCACAAGGCCTTCATTGGCGTTCAACAAACGAAGGCAGACACTCTTCTTCACATCAGCAGTCAACAGAAGGTTTCTCTCTCTCCAAAACACACCATCGGGAAGGCAGCTGAGAGAAGCTCCTAGATGTGGCTGTGAGCTTAGCACCTGGAGATGCTCACTGCTGGCTGTAACAGGTCCTGAGACCACTTGGTAAGAACCCAGGTATAATAATCCATCCATCTTCCAATCGTTTATGCAGAATTGGTTCAGGGGTCAATTGAATGAATGAATTTCTTCAAATGAATTAATAAATATTGTTACTTGCACCTAGTTTTGACCCAACGGGACTTTTGCTCTATCTATCCCTTTAAAATATACATTTCTACCCTATACGATTTGCTTATTTTACTGAAACCCTCACATTCCATGCTGATATATCAAAATGAATTTTCCCATAAGAAATAATGGAAACTTGATTTTTTTCCACAACCAAAAATATTCATATAAAAATGGTCGAGCATAGGAAACAATTACCCACAATCCTGCAGTGAGAGAGAGAGAAGAACCATCGGCTGAGTTGTGATCACGTGATGCTAGGCAGACAAAGAGTATACATAATACTCGTATTACAAGACCTCACTCGTTTATCAAATTTAAATTTATTTGAAAAATTTTTGCTTGTCTTGCAAAACATTTGCAATCCAAGGTTTTACTCTGTGTGTGTGTATATATATATCCATCCATCCATCCATTTTCCAAACCGCTTATCCTACTGGGTTGTTGGGGGTCCGGAGCCTATCCTGGAAGCAATGGGCACGAGGCGGGGAACAACCCAGGATGGGGGGCCAGCCCCCATTGTGTGTGCTGTCATTATTTTCTGTGTTTCCAGTTGCGTCTTAACTGATTTTGTAACTCTTTCCTATGTCTTTGTGGATGAGGTGGATTTACTGTATAGGTCTTTGCGAGAAAAGGACCTGTGGATTTAGCTGGTTTTGACGCAAAAGAATTTTTTTTTTTGTTAAAAAGCAGTGAATTGGCTGAAGTTACATTTCTGAAAAAAATAAATAAATCACTAACTAATATCCTTATCATTGCCTTTAAAATTAAGTTACTGAACATAGGTGCCTGATAAAAAATGCTTTTTTAACAGAAAAGTGGCTAGGCGGATTTAGAGGGTTTTGCATCTGAACTCTTCATATATATATATATATACATACACACACATTTAGATATACATTACCAGTCAAAAGTCTGACCATGCCAAGCTGCTGCCAACGAGAGTGATAGAGTATCGTGTCACATGACCTAAGCACCTGACCATGGTTTTGGAGGAGTATATGTGGGATCTCCTTCAGGGCAGCTGAAAAAGCATCCCAGGAGGCCACCTCATGAAACTGGCATAAAAGACAAAGTAGGGTGAACCAGTACCTGTACCAACTGAGGCTAAGGGCCGTGCTCAAGGGCCCAGTGATTGGATCACTCTGTCAACCCAGGGATTTGAACCGGCAGCCTTCTGAGTCCCAACCCACGGAGTTGCTCCCCCAACAAATGAATTATTTTTTGTTTTTTTGGTCAGTGCATAAATCCAATTCCATATATGGTGTTTTATAGTTTTTATGTCTTTGCAATAATTCTATAATGTAGAGAACAGTAAAACTAAACAGTAAAACTTTCTATGGGTAGGTGCGATACTCACCAATTAGCCAAAATATTAAAACCACTGAGAGATGAAGTGTATAACATTGATGTCAAGGGTGCCATTATATATTACATAAATGAACAGTCAGTTCTTGAAGTTGATGTGTTGGAAACAGGAAAAATTGGCAAGCATAAGGATTTTGACATGGGCCAGATTGTGATGGCTAGACAACTGGTTCAGAGCATCTCCAACATGGCAGGTCTTGTGGGGTGTTCCTGCTTTGCCATGGTCAGTACCTACCAAAAGTGGTCATCTACCAAGGAAGGCCAACTAGTGAATTTGTGACGGGGTCATGGAAACCCAAGGCTCATTAATGCAAGTGGGGAGCAAAGGCTATCAGGTCTGGTCCAGTCCCACAGGAGAGCTACTGTACTGTGGCAAAGATTGTTGAAAAAGTTAACTCTGGCTATGATAGAAAGGTGTCAGAACACACAGTCCATCACAGCTTGCTGCATAGCTGCTGACCAGTCGGAGTGCCCTTGCTGACCACTGGCCACTATCAAGAGGCCTACATTGGGCATGTGAGTGTCAGACCTGGACCATGGACCAATGGAAGAAGGAGGCCAAGTCTGATGAGTCACATTTTCTGTTACATCATGTGGACTGGGATCGTGTGCGTCATTTACCTTGGGAAAAGATGGTACTAGGATGCATTATGGGAAGATGGCAAGATGGCTAAGGTAGTGTGATGCTCTGGGCAGTGTTCTGTGGGGAAACCTTAGGTCTTGGCATTTATGTGGATGGTACTTACACATACCACCTATCTAACCGCGGTGGCATACCAAGTACACCCCTTCCTAACAACTGTGTTCCCTATGGGCAGTGGTCTCTGTACGCCCTGCCTCACTGCCAAAATTGTTCAGGAGTGGTTTGAGGAACATTAAGAAGAGTTGGCCTCCAAGTTCCCAGATCTCAGTCTGATTGAGAATCTGTGGGAACAAGTCAGATCCGTGGAGGCACCACCTGATTACAGGACTTAAAGGACCTGCTGCTAACGTATTGGTGCCAGATACCACAGGATATCTTAAAAGATCTTTTGGGGACCATGTCTCAATGGGTCAGAGCTGTTTTGGTGGCACTAGGGGGACCGACACCATATTAGGCTGGTGGTTTTAATGTCATAGCTGATGGGGTATATACAGTATATCATCTTTTTTTCAAAGCGCTCGTGGCCTCTGCTAAAACACGAAGCTTCTCAGATGTTGAAAAAACGTCAGATGCATATTAAAAATTATAATTTGGCCTCATGCTTTGCATTGTTTGGTAAAAATGCATGAAGTTTCAGTATGTAGTACGGGAGCAGCTCATCTCCAAGTTTGAAGGTCTGATTCCTCTTCTCTGTAAGGAGTTCGCATATTCACCCCATGTTTGAGTTGGGTTTCTAGCTGGGAGCTCCAGTTTCCTCATGCAGTGGTGGGGTCACTTTGCCATGCAGAAACACGCGGTTTGGTGAATTGGTGCCTCTAAACCAAGGTTGCCCACACCTTTGCAGCTTGCGTGCTACTTATAAATGACCAAGTCAAAATGATTTACCTACTATAAAAATGCAAAACATATAGTGATTTATAGATATACCGAGTGTTCTTTATGATTATCCTTTATTATTATTATTCATTTCCCTTTGGGATAAGTAAAGCATTTTTTATTTGAACTGGGATTTTGGTTCCTTCTCCTTTCTCTTTCTCAGCTCGCTTTTTAGGAGGGAAGTTAATATCGTAGTTTTTATGAACAGTCCGAAAATGCCGCTCCGCATTTCCCATCTTCAGAATAGCTATGGCAGACTGACAGATGAAGCAAACGCACTTCGAATTTGATATTGTGGGAAAAAAACTCCTCCTTCCATTCCGTATGGAAGTGGTCGGTTTTTGGTTTCTTACTTGATCCAGCTCCCCCATTCATTTTTATACCCTTTCTTAAGTTTAGTGGGAATAAATTGGAAGCGACTCGGTCGCTTGCTGGAGTTTTGCAGCAGTTGGCGTGGTTGAACGCATCATCCATCCTCTATTTTTTATGCCATGCGATCTACCCACTCTACCTTTGTGATCGACCAGTAGATCGCGATCGACGTATTGGGCAGCCCTGATCTAAACTCTGTTAGTTCGCATTCTCTGATGGTCGATTGTAACCACATACTGGGTAAGTGATTATGAGAATAATAATGATACTGTATGTATTACATACTTGCTTATTAGATTAGCAATATATGAAATGAATGGATACGGGTTATTTCTGAAAAATGGTGAAATATTAATGAGAAATAGAAAATAATAACAGAAACGTCCAGATTAAATAAAAAATCAGGCGATACACTTTCCCCCAGTATGTATTATTGTATAGTCAGTTATAAAGTGTAATAACAGAGTGAAAAGACAATTCATTGAAAGGTGAACTTTGTGTTTTATTTTTTAATCTGCATTTGTAATAAATTAGGTCTTCCAGAATACTGTAGGATGTTCTACACCTAATTTTGATGCAAGCTCAGGACATTTTCAGCCCATATACTCTATACCCCTAAACCGAACCAGACTGCCTCATACCAGATCTGCATTGTGATCTTCATATGTTTTCAGTTTCTCCAATGGTATGCTGTGATTACCTTCAATAGGGCTTTAGGCGGGGCCCATTCCTGTGGGGCAGCAAATCCAGTCTATCAGGATGCCTAGGCACTAGCATATTTTTGATGTCTGGCTCCATTCCAATGGACAAATCCAGTCAGGTGATTGCATGCTGACTAAAAGGCTTTGCCTTTTGGTTTATGAAGGTAACAGCTAAATTGTTAACAAGGTGACATTCCACTTCTCTTGGCAGCCTATATTTAGGTCAGGTCCTGTCTGCTTTTAATGATAACTTGCATGGAGAAGTCATTAAGAGAACAGAATTAAATTATCCTGTTAGTATTTAGCTTAGAGTGGGAACTGCAGAATGTAAATAACATGTTTATGATGACGTCATAAAAGTCATGTTGCTCGGAGGGAAAATGATGAGTATGTTGGGTGGAATGAGACTTGACATGCCCATCTGTCTGTGTGCAGATTTGTGAAAATCAACAGAATGACTTACAGCTTCTTCAGCTGAACCTGGACTCGGCTCAGGAGGCTTTGCGACACCAGGAACATGTGGGCCCGCCAGAGAGGTGATATGCCGCACCCTCGTACCGCTCAATGAATAACGTCACACCCCAGGTTCCTCATTGAACGGGCCCCCATGCCATATGTCTCTGTTTTGGGATGTGTCCCCGTCAATACAAACAGCCCTGTCTTACAGGTCATCCATGGACATCTCTGATGGGATTAGGCATGAGAAATGCTTGACTCCAGGCTTGGCAGTAGGTCACTGCAGTGCAGCAAACATGCAATTGATATGATGGGCTCAGTACATACCATTTTATATTCCCTGGCAGAGCAGCCATAATCCCCCAATCACTTGAGAGATTCAGGGCTTTAAATACAGCAATTAACAGATCAGGGTGATCAGACATTAGTGTGAATAGTCTTAACAAGTTGGCCAATTTCTTTGTGACCCATAAGCAAATTTAAATATGTGACTAAATGGTTCCTATTTCTCGAGGGGTTTGTTCTGCCTTCTGACAACACAGGAATGCTTGTGGTATGCACCGGTGACCTTTAGCATCTACCCATTCCTATTTTTGATGTAGATACTCTAGTACTCTTGGTATTGTGTATTCTCATTGACTGTGTCACAAGTGTCATGCAGAGATAGCTGAAAAATGAAAATGTTTTGTTCTTTAGAAAATTGTCTTATCAAGTAGAGAATTGCGTACATCATATGACACTAAAGCTACAAAATTCTCTGTATTGAGACCAGTACAAACCCTTGAAAAACATTCCAAACGTTATGTACATTCTTTCATGGGGGGTGGCTTTTAATGGATGGTTCTGAATTTAACATTTCTCAAAGTATGGTATGTAATGGGCATATTTTTGAGAGGTTTTAAGGGTGTGAAGGAACTTTTTTCTGCCACATGGCAAAGATACTAATGTCTCTGCAAAACTTGGAGGATATGAGAGACTCTTTAGAAGTTGCTTCCACTCAGACTGATAGTGGCAAGAGACTTGGGAAGGTTGAAGGGTATCTTGTCAGCTGAGACAGCTTTCCGTGCCTCAGCTGTGCCTCAGTTTGGCAGAGAGACCCTTCTGCAGAGGCAGGGAAGAACGGGCCACATGTAGCCTTGCAGAGCACAGACTTTTCTAAACCTGTTTCCTGCCAGGGAGCGGAAAGGTCAGAAGGACGGACCTTTTCTGCTGGTTATTCGCTTGACGTTGAATGTCCACAGGTGACACCCCCTCCGATTTGTGCTGATTAAGAAAGCTGTCAGGTGGTGGTCATGAAGAGCTAGCTCATGCACCAAGGTGGGTGTGGATGAGCTTCCCTGAAGTGACACTGAATCTCACTGGAGTGCCGACTTTCAGGGTCAGGAAGGCAGACCTCGGTTCTGTTATTAGGGTTGAGTGAGTGTTCTGGAGGCAGGGCAGCCACCAAGCAATCCCAGCTGACAATCACAGGCCTCTAAAGCACACTCTGACAGAAGAACCAGACTTTAAACCCCACTGAGAGTTCACCTGTAGACCCCCATCTTCGTGAAATGCCGAGAAGAGAAAGGACAGAGAGCCTGGCTGTCTGTGCCAGGGACAGGAGGGCAGAGCCTGGGCACTGCTGCTCTTAGGGAAATCTAAGCTCTGACATAATGGAGGTGTACAGCAACTATAATAGTATTAACTGCCATTTCTTGGGCTTTAAAAATGTATGAATAGATATTACAAAATTATATACATGTCTTTAATATAGAATGTATAGTATTGTGCAAAAATCTAAGAAAATGTTTAAGGCTATATATCTGGGTAATAAATACTGTTCAGTCCAAAAAACAATTTACCTTTATAACATGTGGAAATCAACAGTAACTGAAGGAAAAAATAAAAAAGAATTTATTGTTTTCCTGAAGGTTACAGATATCTTGTTGGATGGCTAGATGAACACAGCTTTGGTTCCCAAACCTCTCCTTCAAAGGCACCTTAACCATTCCATGTGTTAATTAAGTTTCACTACCGTCTCGATTAATTAATTAAGTTAATTAACTTAACAAGGTTTTGATTAGCCAAACAAATTAGGTAGTGGTCTAGTCAAAAAATACCTTGGTGTGTTGTAATGTTGCTGCAAATATTGGAGATTAGGAGAGGTACTGAAATAGCTAAGCTAACACACTTTGACGGACATCATAGTTTTACACCAACTGGAAGATCATTTAAACATCATTTTCATTGACTGCCTAAGACCTTTCCAGTGTAGTGTCCCAAAACGGTGACAGGCGTTTGTATCTACATAGCCATGTGTATACAGAAACACTGAAGAGCAATGCCTCAGCGAATCACGACAAATAAGCACGGTCACCTGACTCTCCCTTCTGAGACAGCCCAGCGCCCACTAGCCCCCATGCTTCAATGCGCAGAAGGATTATTTTAATGTGCGGGAGTCAGGCATCTTCCCTGGATCCTGTTTCCCCATAAGGAGCAGTCTTTCTGCATTCCTATAAAGAATACACTGGTTAAAAAGTGAGTTTTCATGTAGTGTTTACTTTTAAAATTTTTGCTGAATGCATTCCATTAGTGTAGCTCATACATATCTCACATATTGGCACCTGGTAATGTTTGCGAATGACTCTGCTGATTGGGTGGCTCCAAATAGTCTGAATGAGGCTGTATTTATGAACCTGCACTCTTTCATTCCAGTCAGGCTGACTTAAGCTTTCTGGACCTGAAATGTTTGGACCTGTCCAAGAGTGTGCCTCAAACAGAGGAGCAAGGGACCATGGGAAGGCTCTGTCACGTCAATGGTCCCACCCAACCAGGGAGAGACTCCAGGGCAGACTTTGACACCCACCAAAGAACCAAACCCAGTCCGCCTGATGACGAAAGGAAGCTTTGTCAAGTAATTACAATTTCCATTGTCTACAAGTGTCTGAAATGCCAAGCAAAAAAGTTGTCTAATACGACCTTTAGCATTCAATTAATTAATACCTGCCACATGGTAAACAATGTTTTTTAAAAATTTAGGGTGTGGATTAATTGTATAAATATATTAGGTAAATATTTGTTATCTGGGTGCTCCAGCTCAGTAGGCACATCTAGCTGATTTTCATGATGTGCTCCAGTGCTAATACCTGAAACTGCATTTAGTGATATTCATTTATGCTGCTTGGTGGAAACGCTTGGTGGGTCAGGAGGCTTCTGAGGTTTCCCGACCGTTGACCTTGTTGGCAGAAAGAGCACAGTTCCCCTACCGGCCGCCTTCAGCACCTGCTGGCTCAATCCCAGGAAATGGTGGCCAGTCTGGAACACAAAGTGTGGTGCCAGGCTTGCCTGAGTGAAGGCCCTGCATGTGGCCACAGCCACAGTCATTGTCAAAGCGGCAGCGGGGTTCCCAGGCAGGTACGTCCCTCATCCAGCTTAGGCTCAGTCAGGGTCTCCATGCTCCGCTATTAGGCATTACGAGGGGTTAACCAGGAGTCCATTAAACACGGACAGTGTCACTGGCCCAATCCAGTCAACTGCACCAAACAGTAAACGTCTTAGCCTGTTCCTCAAGGTCAAGATGTAATATATTGCCTGGTGAATTTCAGTGGTGTTTTATGAACGTCTATTCTGGCATCATCACACTGTATGTGTCCAGATACTTCACATTCATTATGATATTGAATATGAAGGTTACATACTTAATATACTCCATTAGAGTTTCTTCCTCTCCATTACATCTGCTTCGCTTTGTATATCTGAGCTATGCTGTCACACTGAGTATTGTCATGTCAATATCCCCTATCAAACGTCTGTCTTAATCTTTGTACGCATCTTACTGTGGCTCGTCTGTATAATCGTTTTACATCAGAGCATTGTCATATTGCTTTTCGTTTCTCTTAAAGGTATAGATGAGCATTTTGAATGTTATACTTTTTCATGTCAGTCCAAAAATGTCTCACCATATCCAGTACTTAGACTCCATTGTATTTTGTTGTTCTAGATCAGAGATCAGTTTCATTTTCATAAAAGCATTTTCTCTTACTGTAAAGTCTTTGTTTTCATAAGGCCGGCGAACAGGGAAAGAATTAGCTCAATACCAGTTTTTCATTTGATGCATTGTTGCTTATCAGCATGTTTAATGTCTGCAGAGATGTGAGATGTCAGACCAAAGACTGTGCCTCCTTCAGTTCACAGTGGAGTGACTTAGTGTTGTTTGCAGGACAGCGCCCCCCAGGCGAGAAGCAACCTTCCTGCCCCCCCCCCATCAGGCAGGTGGCTGTCACCTGGGAGCAGCTGGCAGCAGCAGAGGTGCCAGGATTGTCGGGGGTGTGTCCACACCACTTCTCCTGTGAAGTGTGCAGGCAGTGCTGATTCTGAGAGCAACTGTGAATGAAGACTGGGAGCCACACCACCCCCCAACACAATGCAGAAATCCTCATACCTGCTCACTGGGATAGTACCGACACAAACACTGAATATAACATGTTTGTGCCATATTTAACGCTAATCAGCTACCCCTAATATAACAGTATTACATTGTATTACACTGAAATAATAAAGTAAAGCAGAAGAGACCTGGGTAATGTATTAATTGTACAAATGTTTCTCTTAGTGTAAATGAGGACGGCACACTGGTGCCCCGTGCCTCCATGACTGTGGGGACGAACCCACCCCAGGTTCTTTGTGGAAGTTTGCATGTTCACCACATGTGCAAATGGGTTTTCTCCACATATTCAGTTTCCTCACTCTAGGAATTCTGTGGCTTGCCTCATCCCCTGTGTTTCCTGGGATAAGCTCCAAGCTCACTGCGATCTTGCACTGGATATGCAGTGAATTTTACTGCACACAAAACGTGTTGTATGGCTGACATGAATAACGCATGACTGTTCAGAACATTTTTAATTTAATAAGTTAGATGAAGGGGCGGCATGGTGGTGCAGTGGTTAGCACTGTTGCCTCACACCTCTCCGCCTGGGTCACATGTGTGTGGAGTTTGCATGTTCTCCCCATGTCGTCGTGGGGTTTCCTCCGGGTACTCTGG
>JAODJX010000042.1:36324514-36344084 GCA_026776945.1 Isichthys henryi
GTGAATGATGTGTGAGTGTGCCCTGCGATGGGCTGCCCCCCCATCCTGGGTTGTTCCCTGCCTCGTGCCCATTGCTTCCGAGATAGGCTCCGGACCCCCCGCGACCCAGTAAGAATAAGCGGTTTGGAAAATGGATGGATGGATGGAAGTTAGATGGAGTGTATAGAAGTTCAGCTGACTTAACTGCACTGAGCTACACCAGCAGTTCCTTTAGGAAAGGATAGCAAGGCTTTGTTAGGCCTCATTTCAGCTGCATCACAAATCTGCTGGGACATTGATGTCTAAAATATAAAACGAAATGGATTCTTTTTTTTGGGGGGGGGGGTGCCCTTTGTATCTCTATGTAAACCGGATTTTTGAACAAATTATATATCAGTTTTTAAATAAATATGTCACGTTTTTTCGCTGTACTTAACCTTTGTGTATAGCCGTTATAATTTTTTAAAATATGATTTTATGGCAACAAAAATTGCATTATTCTATAGTAGCTCCATACAGTAATTGTCTAATTTTTGTATTATTGCCATGCGTGTTTACTGACGAGCGTTGCCTCTTGATCAGATTCACATAGACATGAGCATTGGGAAAAAATACCTCTAAACCACAACAGAAATGTATGTATATCTTTTTAAGTGTGTTTAGGGGGTTATCACTTCATATATTTGTATTTCAACAAACCCGTATTCATTTTTCCAAATAAAATATGCATATGAATTGTTTTCTTGACTTGTCTTTGAGACCTTTAACAATAACGTGAATTTCAAAGCGTTTGTATGTCCATAACTGGTAATCCGTAACCTCTATTGTTTAAAAAGGCGATGCATCGCTTAATTAAGTCAGAGTTAATACACATCGAATTGCGGATCATGGCGTTCACATATGGGACGGTACGCTCAGGACTCGGAGCAGTAGCCGAATGAAAACGAGTTTTTTTGGGGGGGACCAGTCACTTTATTCCTCCCCCACGCTCATCGCTACGTGTATTCATTCCCCGGAATAGCCCTGACGAAGGAGGAGGCAAAGGCGCTCGCTGTGTTTAGCCGCCTTCCTTCCCCCGTCATGCTGAGTCCACTGCACTCGGTGTAGTTCAGCCCATGCATCGTCTGCGGAGCAGATCCATGTCCTCTGCACGTCGCCGGGAGCCAGCCTCGACCGCTTAAGCTCCGCGCACGTCCTATAAGGGGGCACCTAAATAATATATAATACATATACACGGTATATTTAAGGCGCGATCGTCGGACGGAACCAGCATTTGGCCAGTTCCCACGCCGGAGGATGAATTCTATACGACAGGTGCCTACCAGGGTGAAAAGCAGGAGGACCGAGACCAGCCTGGGGGCGGAGAGGGAGCATTTTGACAAGCAGCAGGTACGCGAATATGTGGCGTTATTTCTGTGAAACGCCGATTTTTAAACATTTGTCGAAATGTCACCGTTTGGTGCTGTGACCCTGGCCCCGGATCCTTCGCCGGAAAGCAGGTTTATCCGCAGATGAGCGTCCTTTACGGGAGCGGGGTGGCGTGTTAGGGCGCCGCAAACGCCACTTTCATCGCTTTCCGGGGATATAAAAAAATGTATAATATACCAAATGCACTGGGACGGGGGGTCCAACTCTTGGGAAGAAAGTGGAGGACCTTTCTGGTTCACCTTCTCGGCCAATGGCCTCCAAACGCGCTTTATTATTTTTTTTTTGTTTGTTTTAATTAATTATTTTTTTCTCATAAAGAGCCGTGTCGCCGGTTGATGAGAAACTACACCGCGTTAAGTTAAGAAAACGTATTGCGTCGCCAGGGTCATCTTCAGGACAAACTGAAGCCCCATGGCCGCACTGATCTGATAGCAAGCTGTTCAGTTTGAATTCGGACTCGTTTTTTATGTTCAGAAATGATTACGAAGGAAGAACCTTCATATTTCTTCGTATGTACCTGCGATCTGTGGTTTGTTTAATGGTCTGGTAGACCTGTGTGTGTTGTAGTAGTCCCTGATCTTACGTGGATTGAAGTTGGTTATTAAATAAGGTATTATACACTCATGAATCGCTATTTTACATGCACAGCACTTAAAATGGAGGTATTTGGGAGAATTATTGCAAGATGAGTGTGTTATGCGTACTTAACTAAGGCATTAATTTCAACTAACCTGGAGGTCAGCAGATAACGGCAGGACAAGAGAGAACGGATCAAGCGTGTGCAAAAAAGCAAAATAACGTGGTACTTTCTCGTACTCCTGTAAACGGGATCCGGCCAGGCGGAGTGCTGCACCGTGCCGACCGGGGTTCGCTTGCCCCCGTCTGCAGTGATTGCAGTGAATCCACAGGCGACTCTTTATCTTAAATTCTGACAGTAAACCATGTGTGTCAAAGTCCGTGGAGGGAAAACTCAGCAAAGCCATGCAGTTCGGTTAAATACGGCGCATGGGAAAATGCATTACACTGGCTCCGAGAAGTAACTTTTTGTCAGTGTTTGCGCAAGCAGAACACATGTGCGCAATATGCTACCCACAAGGTTGTTCCCAGTTTACTGCAAGGACCAATCATTACATATTTTATACAAACAGGTTGTAAAATGATTAGAAAAACAGGAAGTGTGGCATTCAAGGCACAGGGCAGGGGAACGGGTGCAAATCTGAACAGTGGGGCAATAGATGAGAAGCAAAAATATTTGGTCTGTGAGCAGTTGGAGAAAGTGTTTCACAACTGAATTTTGAGAATTTCTCACCTGGTGGGTCATGTGACTTATCCTGTGCAAGAAATGGTTGCAATATTACCTATGCTTTTCAAGCAGATTATGTGATAAAAACAATTTTAAAATGGTTTTGAATTTGGGTTTTCTGTCACCGCAGTGATGGGTTTTTGATGTATTTGGTGTGTATAAGGCAAGAACATTAAGCACATATTAATTCTGAATGTCATGCTGATAATTGTATTGAGAAACAGCATTGGTTCTGTTCAAAAGTCTCTGTTTAATCTTTCTACGGGTTAGTAAAATGTGTAGTAAAATACATGAGGAATTTTTAACCTGGACTTGTACTGTATTATAATCACACAATCTGAAATTTTGAACCGACCATAGCTAATATCGAATATCCATTTGAAGGCTTACATACTTGGTCAGCAAATGCAGCCTGTCAGTGTAAATTTGCATACTGCAGGGGTGCTTTGCTGTGCGTCTTGCATTGTATTGCATAAATATGGACAGTTTGTTTTATCGTAAATGTGGGGGGGAGTTCTGCTAAATTGGACCTCTACTACTGTTCATCTGATCGCTAGCACTCTTTCTGTTCTCTCTGCCTGACGTGTTGGTTCTTACGCTGCTTGAATGCTGCTTTCTAATCCTGTTCAGGTGGCATTGTGTGAACCATAAAGATGAACTGAAAGGATATAGAAAATAAAACAGGAAAATCTTGTGGCATGGTGGTTAATGTCACCGTTGTGCAACTGGAAGCCTTTGTCTGTTGATGTCCTTTGGATCCACTGTTGTACTGCAGAGTGAGGTTTTTCGTCTGTTTCTTTCAGTGACACATCAGTTTGGGCAAAAGTATCAGCTAAGCGACATTATAAGGTGGTTGATGTTGATCAAGTTCCTGTCTGTAAGAACTTAGTGGCTTGTTCAAGCTATACTTTATTTATTTTTTTTCTGTCAGTATCACCTCTCTCTTTAAACACTGTCGTGTTGAGCAGTATATGTGCAAACGTTGGTTGAAGAATGTAGGAGAAGTTGGATTGATCCACTTTAATTTGGTGATCAGTGGCCATTGTCGACACACACTTTTGTTGTAACTGTGGGTGAGTTTAAGGCTCCAGAGTGTCTTCAAGCGTTCTAGGATCAGTTTGCTAACGCCATAATACTGTCATCATGGAGTCGCATGGAGTTTACCTGTAGATGGCTTTTCCAGTCTGACAGGTTTTTGTTTGTTTCCTTATACATGCGTGTGGCTAACCTTTTGATCCGAAACGCACTCTTAGTGACTTTTTTGGTAGCTAAATGGCAAGGGATGCACATGGGTAAATTACTTCACAGGCCATTGTCCGTTGTGGGGACCTCTGCTTTAAGCAGTTAGCCGGATTGCTATAAATAAAGTAATAAGTAATGCTGCATGTAGGGCTGCACGAAATCACATTGCAATTATACAGCACATGCGCAGTAATGACCAGGGTTTTAGATAATGGGCAAAACATGCGTCCGGACGCTAGTGCTTCAGTACTATACACACGGTTTCTTACATCCAACAATTTAGAGTTCACCCCGGCGCCTTTTAAACTTATTTATCCACAATATCTCCTCCTTTTGAAACATGTTATGGCTGCTGGGCTGCCCCTTTCTTCACTGCCTCTTCAGTGCTTATCACTTCCCTGACTTACCAGAACAGCAGCATATGGCGCGCTCCGCTATCCAAATTTAATAAACCAAGGATTTGCCGAATTTTTAGGGATTGCTAACTTTTGGTGTCATGCATCTCCTTAATATTTTAGCCGTACTGCTAATCTGCTTACCAAATTGTGGACGTAAGCAACTGTGCGTATAGTACCGAAAAGCCGGCGTCCGGACGCATATTTTGCCTGTAATCGAAAGCCCTGGAGATTAATGTGCATGGGCCATATACTAGCGAGGTCTTCAGGATATGATATCGAACAGCCCTAGAACCGCTGATTTGACCCCATAATCTCAGCTTCTTCTTTTTTTGATTTTACTTACAAGGTCAGACTGGGAGGTAATGTCTCCCACTTTCCCTGCTGTGTACACACACGCGCACTCTCCTTGTTTGCTCTGCCTTTGCACGTCCTGAGCCTTTCCAGCAACACAGACCAGTGAGAACTACAACAGGAAGGCAGTCATTAAGCTGTTCTTGTCTGTGTACCTCCCCAGTCGTAGACATAGATAAATATCAAGTGACAAAAATATAGTGCTTTAGTATTGCTGGGTGTCCGTAGCAATGAATGGGGAAAGTTACCGTATTTCAAGTAGGTTAGGTGTACAGGATATTACAGTTATTATCTGGTTGTTTTTGCAGTGTGGTAACTTGCATCATGATCCAGGCGTAGAAAAGACGCTGGCTTCTATCTGTGAGATTAGAAAGTGTGCTTAGATTGATGTTTGGGCTTCATGCTAAGATTGCCAAGATAAGTCAGAAGGCATACTTCTGGAGGGAGAAGGAACATGTGGCAATATTTAAGTAACTTCTGTCCAATAGCACTTTCTGTTTATGGTGAAGATTTTCTTCCGAATTTGCCTCTTCTGAAATGTGGAAGGGGTTCTTCCTTGCGCCATGTTGAGCGTCTTTGTCTTTGGTCTTGGCGCAGTTGGACCAAGTGCTGCCAAGCAACATGGGTGCCATGGCACCACTGGGGTCTCCATGGAGACATCTACAGGAAAAGGAAGCATTGGGGCCAGGAGGGGGGGGCGCTAGGGTATTATTACAGGGATGTCGTCATCCCGTTGGGAAATGCCGATGCGAAGCACACGAATGAAGTCTTGCAATTTGCGTAAATGGAGCGTGAATCGTGATGATGTGGCAGCAGTGATGGGTCACGCAGCACTTCCTATGTGGGCTGTACCCTAAAACATGGCAAAGATACCCCAAAATGTCTACCTCTGCTTAGTCTGTCTCCTGACCCTTGGACGCGGGGGGGGATTAGCTGATGCCCATTTGGAGCCCCTGTACTACCCCCCAGGTCCCAAAGAATGCAGTTTGTTTCAGAAGCACTCCATTGTGACACAAGCAAGAGGCATGACTGTGGACAGATTTTATTTCTATTGTCTATTTAGTCGCATAAATCCAGGGAATTTATTTTTCCTTGTTTGTCCTGTTTTCTGTGTGGGTTTAGTCTTGCTCTGTCATAAGTGCATCATTAACCAATCAAGTGCTTCCTTATTGAGTGAGTCCCCCCCCCCCCCAAATTTTTTGAGTTTTGAGTCTGTAGGAGACACTCCATGTGTAATTGCATAAGAAGCTCAGTTGAGTTTAATCCCCCTAAATCCCGCAGCATCCCTCACTGGAAGGGATTGGACATGGATTTTGTTTGCTATGCTGTTTAATAACCAATATGTCTTGCGAAGTGAAAGGAGCTTGCAGTTGGAAAGTTAATTCCGTGTTTTGTAGCCTTCCAGCTGAAGGGTGATTGTGTGTTTTGGATTTTTTTTAAAATGGAGGTTTCTCTCTGAAGCCTGAACTGGTTACTCATTCCAGTGCAAACTGCACTGTTCTGCCTCATCCAGATGATGGTTCGGCACCAGGCGACTCTCCATATCCATCGAGATTGATTGACCCATGGCAGCTGATGAGGGTCCTCATGCACCTGCAGTGTGCAAGTACAGAAACTCTCAGAAAGCAAGGCATTCGGTGTTGAGGGTGAATGAAAGGTACAGTGCATTCATAAGGGCTTTGGCTATGAGAAAGAATGGCAAATTGTTACCTGTACATCTCCAGTCTTCCCTTTTTTAAATGTACAGAGTGAATGAATAGAACTTGACATTACAGCTTGAGCGTTGCTGGATTTATAGGTAACTGCATTACAAACTGTTATATTTTTTTCCATATCTCCTTACTTAGTGTTGTTTGGGGTAGTATCAGGGGTAAACAGTTCTGTCAGTAGTGCACATTAATTGGTGCTAGTTCCTGCAGGGGAAATAAGAACCACTCCCTTTTAGCCTTTTTCCCTGTGACGGGCCCAGGTTCTCATGTATTTAAGAGAGTATTTGGGCTGAATAAGCATGCATCGTGTTTAGGGAATGAGTGGATCTTTGCTGTTCATTTTTATTGAACTGAGATTCGCACTTACACTTTCCCTAGAAGGCAGATTCGTCTAGTGCCACGTCCCTCAGCTCATTCACAACTTACTGTCAACTTACTGTCTGTCTTTGTTGGACCAGATGTTGCCATGGTGATAAGGCCCTCCTTTTCAGTTTGATATTTTTTTGTTAATCTCATCTCCTCATCTTTCTGATGCTGAAGTGATGGATCTTCATCGTAGCCTTATAGTCCTGCTACTGTAGACTGTAGGTTTGGCCAAGAGATGGTACGATCACTGGTGCACTCATACTTATCGGTTTTAGCTGATGTTGGTTAAACATCAAGGAATTTGTCCAGTGTCAATTTTAGACGATTTTGCCAGCCAATATTTAGGTTTTAGTCAATATTCAAAGTTAGCCACACCAGAGCTATAGATGTATAATTACTAAAGTCATGGAGATGCAATGGACAGTCAGCCATTTTCCGTAACGGAGGATGAGGGATTTTGTCGGCTCATTCACCATTTAGAACCTCACCCAAGTCAACACTGATTTGCTGACGTCTGAATGCCTGCGTTGTCTGATGTCGTTGCTACATACCCGCCCATGAGATGTTGAGAAGTAACATCGGCAGCATCGTCTCAGACGTTAGCCTGTTATCAGTATTGGTAGTACTAGACTTGGTTATTGGTCCCGACTGAAATTTACAGACGAGTGCACCATATCATCCAGTGAAGGGACCTCAGCTCCACGGCAGCCCTCCTTACTGCCAGGACTGTGTCACGCTGCATGGGATGCGTAAGGGTGTGGATCAGCCCTTCAGGTATTTGGCACAGCTGCCCCCATATTCTGAACACATGCTGTTAGGTGGAGAAGTCATTAGCAATTTCATAGTCTCTCCCACAGGTACTGTAGGATTGATGTCCAACCCCAAGTTAACAGCTTGTTACAAATCGGCTTTTTGTAAAACCTGTGAAATTTAGTTTTGTACTGCCACACCCAAAAGAGGTCTCCAGGGTTTATGGGTTTTATTTCTTAGACAGCGAAGGCTTAATTTTTCACACTGAGTTGTTATCTTGCCTTGCTAATGGTGCTTTTGAGACGCCATCACACACGTCCACAGGTAGGACCTCATTTCCTTATGTTTGCTTAGCTGCAATTTTTGTTTCTTAAAATGCTTATGACTTTTGCCTGTATATTTCATATTTCGTACATATGCAGGGACCGATGTGTTGAGCTGATCAAGCTAATATATAGTACACATTATGCAGTTGTTAGCAATAACTTGTCCTCTACCGATGCTTTAGCATTAGCGTTGCTAGTTTTGGTTAGCATCAACTGTTTGTCAGAGCTGATCTAAGCAAGTTAACAAAAAAGTGAGAGCTTCCGGGTCCTGCCTGACCTTGAAGGTCTGTTGGACTAAGCTGATAAGGAGCAGACATAAACAGGCACGCGGGGTGCCTAGCCACCTAACCGTCTCCGTGGTCATCAGGTTAGCATGTCCAGGCACAAGGACACGGCGCAGAAGAGCAGGGATGAGAAGGTGGGTGTCGGTGCCAATTGAGGCTTGGGGGGGGGGGGGGGCAGAATCTCTGACCCTGGGGCTGAAGCTGTGGCTGGTGTGTGTCGTGCGCTCCGGTGGATTGGCCTCAGAAAGTGTCGTTCTGTCTGACCCACATACTCTCCGCTAACATTAGTGACAAGATAAATCGGCGTGCTACGCGTGTCGCTGTCATGTAGCCTTAACATTGGCTTTTCCCCAGTATGGAAGGGTGGCGTGTGTGTGTGTGTGTGTGATTTCAGCCTGAGGAGTAAGTCTGTGCACCTTACTGTAAAACACCTCTGTGGCTGTGGCCGTCCCATGAGGACCCGGTGGGTTTCAGGGGGGTTCTGGTAGCAGGCGCCATCTCTCTGCTGGCCCCTCCACTGCATGGCCAGCCTGAATGCATTATTGATGTCCCCCTGCAGTTAGCCCGATCGGAGGCCATCTGCTGGGCTGTGGTGCCAGGCCAGGCGTGCTGGATGGGGGGCATCCGTCAAGCCCCCCCCCCCATCCCCTATCTCCCCACAAACCCTCCATTGTCCCTTTTTTGCCGCTTGCTATTCTCACCCAAGTGGTGGGCAGGTTCAGTCGGGTGGGGGGGGGAGTGCTCGGTTGCCGAGACCACCTCTGTGATGGTCATTGGAGCTCACCAGACAGCGACAGTGCCGCTCTTGTGCTGACTGGAGGGGGGTGGGGGGGGGGTGTAAATGTTGTTCACGTAAATGAGGCTTTTATGTGATTAGGGCTCGCCGAATGCTTTCACTCAGGCCAGCCGGCCTCTCAGATCTCTCAGCAGCCAAAGGGGTGTGTGGGTGTGTGTTTGCGCAGCACACAAGGTGAAAAAGTAATTTTGTAGCTGTGTGTGTGTGAAAGAAGCATTCTGTGCGGCTGTCTGATGAAACCAGTTTATGTATTTTTGCGTGACACACCACAAGGGAAGAAAGGCTTTTTCACATAGTGCACCATGGCTCTGCTGTAAGGCACTATAAATGGGCTCTCTGATATGTGGAGCCACAAGTGATAACTTGGCATTTTTTAGCACTTGTCACTGTTTATTTGACCCAGCGACTCTGGCTGAGACCCAGGGGCCGTCACCGGGGGTAAGCGCGCCTCCCACTCTGATGATGGCGAAGGTGGCGTGGGTGTGGCCTCCATGCCAACACACCTGTTCAGGTCTCACCGGCGCTGAGATCGCGAGCAGCATGTTTGCTCAGGGAGGGGTCCATGAACCTGACCGCACCATCTCTGGTATCATGGCTGTGATTCTGAATCTGACATCACTGTAATGTGCTTTAGCGAGGCCTGAAAATCCGGGCGTCCCATGCGGCTCCGGTGTGATCTGCTGCGTACGAGGACAACCCTGTGCTGGGCCGGGCCGGGCCTGGTCATCCCCCCCCCCCCCCACCGTCCACATGCAAAGCGCACTGCCCAGTCACCCGTGGGCTGTCCTCGGCAGCTTTTCCGCAAAGCATCTTGCCCTCCTGCTGTCTTGTGATGAGCAGCAGGCCCAGGCGGGAGGGGGGGGGGCGGCACTTGCGTTGGTGTGGTTTTTTTAAAATTTGTATTTCTTCTTGCTGTCACGGCGCCTCAGCCTGGCAGACCCAGACGGAAGCTGCTGGCTTCCCAAGACAGATTAGAGAGACTCACGGCCTCCGTGGTAAACCGACGCGGCGGCAGCAATTAGCTGAGTGGGTTCACCGGGCCCCCCGACTGCCGAGGGAGTTCCCCTGCAGGTATGGCATCCTGCTGAGGCAGCTCCTCTCTACTGGTGTCACGCTGTACCCAGTTTCACAATTATCTGGATTTCTGCAGGAGTCACTCCTGTTTATTATGAAGATCAGATCAAACCAATGGGGATCCGCCCCGAACAATCATTCTTAGAATTCTGTTTGGATTTTGGTTGATGAAAGTTGGATGCCATTTCCTTTCTGCCTACCGTGCATCCAGAGGGCATGACGACTTTGCTCATTTCCGCTTTTCTTTCTCATGCCTGATTGCCAGCGGGGGACGACCTTGTTCTCACAATGGTGTTTGTGCAGCACGAAATAAATGTCTCTATCGCAGTGGAAGGCCACACCTTCAGACCCCATCGCTCAACCCCTGTGCCTGTAACTCCGACCTTGCTAGTCTGACTGTACATTAGATATCAGATCTTTGTATAAAATCCCACCCAACTCAAATTCCTGAGAGGCACCAGAGCAGAGGGTTCTAGAAGGAACCAGACTCTGCTGTCAGGTCACGTACTACCACTGACGTCCTTACAAGCCGTGACAGTTTCTGCTCGTCACTTTCATACGTCCGGGACGCCGAGGCTGAGCTCCGCTGTATCCTGACATCATCGCTGGAGATGATTTCACCGCATGCCATTACTAGCGTGAAACTTAACTCTCCTGTCGTCTTTACATCTGCCACTTCAAAAAACTCCCCCATTGCACTAGTTCCGAGTGACAGGATAAGCAGTGCGGATTATGACAGTCTTGTCAAGCAAACTCCACTGTTGAGATGGGGGCTGGTGCAGGGTGCTGATTGTATGTCTTGCAGGGTGGTTCGCATTATTCAAACCCAGTTCTGCTTTCGTGGCGGAGCCAAACAAACGGCACATTAGGGTGTTTGCGTCATCGCTGGCAGAGCTGCATTGAACCACGTGCAGCCAACAGCTGCAGGTCTTCCTGGTCCGAGCGTTTGCCGGTGGCCCAAAGCACCGTGACGGCCTCAATGCTGAGTAAATGTTGACTTTCTACACCCTGTTGGCAGCGCTGCTTCAGATGAGAATGACAGAACGCCGATCAAGGGCCACCGTGTCACGTGTCACTTGCCGATTTCTCCCGTCATGCTCTTGCAGGGTTGGATGAACATAGTCCGGTCAGCCGGTGTCTTTCTGCAAGACGTCTGGAGGCACCAACACCAGGGAAAGAGGAATTCGCCCAGAAATCTGAGCTTAATGCCTGTCAGCTGCTCACTTCCTACAAACAGATGCATACAAAGCTAATGCTTCAGATGGGAAACGATATAAAGTGCAGCTGTCAGCAGTAGACTGAAGGGCCCTGATCCTAAATGCCGTCCTAGAGTAGCGGTTGTACGTATCTAGATCTGGCTGTAGACCAGGGGTGGAGAAGCTTCTCAATCGGCCAATAATAAAGCACTGGTTATCAGCTTCAGTCTTGGGAACCCACTCTTATTGGCTGATTGAGAGGTCATCCCAAAAAACCCGCCCCCACCCCGGCCCTCCATGGCTCAGATTCCCCACCCCTGTTGCAGACCTTAAGTTCACCATCAGCGTTGTAGTGCGTTACTTGTAGCGTATTTTATCGAAAGTACCAGTTTGCAGTGTGAATCTGCAGGGATTGCACCTTTCTTAGTGTAGGTTTTCTCGTAGTAGGTGGTGTGGTGTTTAAGGTCACAGACCTGTAACCGGAGCTTAGCGGCTTCAGGTTCCAGTGCTGCACCCCAGGTGTGCCCTTGAGAAAATCGTGTGTGTGTGTGTGTGTGTGTGTGTGTGTGTTTTCTTTTGGGTGAAAGCTGAGAAATGTTATTAAATGATAGATCCATTGGGTTTGCCTACCCATGTTTTCAGTACAAATATATATGTTGATAAAAAAGGAAAATTTAAATTAGATTTTAGTATTATGATTTTGTATTAATATTATTTTAAATTCCATTGCTACTTGTATTATACGGGGGTAATGCTGAGCCTGCAGCCTGTCCCAGGCAGGACAGCGGGCATGGCAGGGGACACCTTGGATTATTATTGGGACCCCACAATTCGATGTTGAGTCTTGGCAGCTTAATAGACAGCAGGCTTTTCAAAGACATGTAGGCCAATTTGTGGTTCCGCAAGTTAGGGATATGTACTCGTGGGGAGTCGTAGGTTAAAATCCCAAGGCTACCAGAGTAATCACATCACTCTTGAGCAAGGCCGTTAACCCCAGCAGGGGAGTCACTGTGTTCAGACTCCAGTCTTTCCTCACTTGTCCATATCTATGAGCAAAAGTGTCTGTTGTTCATTATTATGGTGTTTGAGTGCATCCACCTTGCTCCTGGTCATAGTCCTCCTCTCTTGCATTGAAATTTACAAACAGCATGACTTTCTCAAATGTCTTTTCAATACGTTTTCAATAAAATGGCTCTACTCTGGTCATTTGTCTTTCAAGTGAAAGTTCAGGCTTAATTTGTTGAAGAATCCACCTCTTTGTTTAGCTCATGTCTTCACCTGCACTGATGTTCAGAGACTTAAGCAGGCCCCCAGTCCTGCTTCTCCACTGTCCAGCTTTCACATCCAAAAAGTTTCCTTCCTTTTAGGACATACTAGGCTTTAGTAATTTTGACAAACCACAGCACGTCGAGTCAGGCGGCCTTGTGTGCTGCGAGTTGTCAGACGGCACTTATCTGCGTCATTTGAGCTTTTTCTGCTCGCGTGTCGAGATTAAAGCTGAGGCTTGTCGACACACAATGGGCCTGGAAATAAATTCTCCTGAAAAATCATGGACTTAATCATGAACACGACATGCACCTTGTAGATCAGGAAGTCGCAATAACTTGGGAGACTGATGCTGCTGCTTAGGGAGTTCCGGATTGTTCATGCAGTGCAGAGTTTACAGGGTTGAAGTGTTTGGCTACTCCCTGTCTCGCTTAGAATAATTGGTTTTTAACCCTGCTCTGCCCACTATTGCCCAGTAATTAAACCACTATGAAAATGCTGATCTTTGCAGTCCTGTCTTCTCTTGTCAAACAATCCCAGAATGCACTGCCATTCTTTGTCCATCTCTTCATGTTTTGCTGATGTTTGGGAATCCAACCCGGCCAGCCTGTGCAAATTGCAAACTTCCCCTCCCCCCCTGCCACACTAGTAACATTCCTGAGTGCACCAATCCAACCCCAGTGACTAAGGTCACCTGACCTCTGCAACGGCCTTCTGGGAAATGCCTTCTGCTCTACTTTTCCTTGAAGTTATGGGAGGATTGTCAATGAATGTAGTGTCAGGAAATCTAGAAAATCAGCCTAATTAAGTAATTTTTTTTTTTTGACAAATTCGGTATTAATTCCATTCTGAAGAACTTATGAAAGTGGGAGTATTAAGTTCTGCCTTAACTCATTTATTTTCAATTTGTATTTGTGATATGTTTATGGGTTTTTTTTTTTTTTTTTTTTGTCGTCGATCCCCTGCTGGGGAATCCCAGGGCTCTGTATAATGTGTGAGGTGTAGCATACGGTGCCAGAATTCATATAAGTAACCCCCCCCCCCAATCTCTCTCCTCCAGCTCAGCAGCATAAGCAAGGCCATCAACTCCAGTGAGACGCCGGTGAAGGAGAAACATGCCCGCAGTATCCTGTTCACCGTGACAAGGCACCCAGGGTCGGGACACAGGCTGCATGCTCGTTAACCGCGCTGATTAAATCCACTTGGTTGTTGATGCTGTTGCCTACTTGAGCTTTTCCACTCTGTCTCGTCAAAATGTAGCCTTCAGGAATGGGTAGAACCACAGCAGAAGGACCATTAACTAGAACTTGCATACTGGTTTATTGTCACAAAGCTTGCCCATAAGGCCTGGCCTCCACTGCAGATGCTTTAGTATTCGCTGCCCGTTCCAATCAGACCCGACAGACTCTCAGCACTCACACAGAACCAGGCTACTTTATTTTTATCCATTTTTAATTTTCCCTGTTTCTCTTCCAATTCGGTCATGAGCCGTTACACGTCACCACCCCTGAAGTGCACTGGGGGGGCGTTTCTACATCCTCGCCACTGCCAGCACAGCGTCAGCTATAAAAGGTCACCTAGAATCACTTAGAGCTGGTTTAAGGAGATGACCTTGCTGATATACAGGACCGCTGGCTTCTGTCCCTCTCTTAAGGCTTGGGTTGGGGGTTCCATGTCCCAGTATATGGTGGGATCCCTGCCTGTTACCACTGGCTTCTGTCCCATGCTCCTTGACCACTGCCCCCCCCCCATCAGGGATTGTCCTGGGGACACACAGGGAGAAGGGGGCCTTCACCTTCTGGTCCTACGCCCTGGGCCTGCCGCTGGCTAGCAGCTCCATCCTCAGCTGGAAGTTCTGCCACGTTCTACACAAGGTTCTACGAGATGGGCACCACAACGTGAGTCCCCTCCCCCAATTCTAATTACCCAGTGGAATCCCTCATATGGATGGCCAAAATGTAATTTAACATGGGAGAGAACTTAATGACACAAATGTCGCTGCCTGTTCCAGTCAAACCAGACAGACTCCCAGTTGTCTCACATGGACATACTCCTACTGGCCTTTAAAAAACAAACGAGTTTCGTTGTAACTTTACATTGACAATGAAGGCTTTCTGTCCTATTCTATTCTGTTGTTCTCACTTCTCACAAGATTTTATGCATTGAAATGTGCTCCCCTGCAATCCACCTAGTAGCTTCTTGTGTAACGTCAAACTACAGTCCCTCCCTACAGCATGTCATTAGCGTTCTCTCAGCCCATTGTGATCATACTTCTGAGAGTCGACGGTCCAAGTCGATGGCCTTGTTTCGCACCAACCGCTATGTCACAGGGGAACATCTGTTTACTATGAAAGTGCAAGAAGCAGCGTTTCACATACTTGTACCTTTATTGATATTGTTTTGTAGAGCCTGCAGGACTGTATGAGGCATCACAGCAACATCAGAGAGATGGGAACCCTCTGGGTGAGTGTTGGGCATGGGGATGCTGTTGTGGTCTGCCATTGGGTGTGGGGATGCTGTTGTGGTCTGCCATTGGGTGTGGGGATGCTGTTGTGGTCTGCCATTTTTAGTTTGTCAGTGTTTCACTGCTCATAAATTATATTTATGAACATAAGAATATATAAATATATATTATAAATTTATATTATATATATTTCACCCATTAAATAGGGTCTTTATTGGGATGCAGCTTTAAATGTTATGTCATTTCCAAATGTTCTGCTTAACATTAGTCTTACAAAATGCAAGCTGTCCCTCGTCAGTGTCCTGTTTTAATAGAGTAGCACAGAAGGACAATGGCAATTGTATAATGAGTCCTACACCCTGCACGTCCCTTCTTACCTTGTGTCCTGTGTTTTCACATTTTCCTTCAAAACTCTGGATTATTGTGTGTGCAGAATGCTTTTGTTCTGCCCTGTGTAAAGTTTGAGGCTACTTCAAGGAATCTTGAGAAATGGAGTTCTGGGGGTCATGTGCAGCTGTTGTACACATGAATCATTCTGTTGGGATTCGGTCGGGGACATAATATAGTTGGCATCAGTGTTAATTTTGTTGCCGAAAAATTTTCGTCATCGTTATTGTCAACATCCTTTATTTTCAAACTAAAACGAGACGATAACTAAATTAAAAATTATTTCGCGAGGCCTAATACAATGACGAAGTGCATTGACACTTTCTTCAACGAATAAAAACGAGACCAAAATGCTTTCCAGAGATGGGATACAATCAGACCTAATGTAGTTTTTGACAATATTTATTGTCATGTGACATAGAGCTGAACATATATGTATGACTGTCGGGATCGCTGGGGTAGATGAGCAGGCTTATTGGGAAGACAGGGCAAACGGCACATAACATCAACAATACAGCACATAACATCAATGACGAGCACCCAACCAAGAGAGACGTGGGCTGATATACGTAAGACAGGGCAAAATAACAGGGAACAGCTGGGCACAATCAGGGAAGCACACGTGGATGATGAGGGGGCGTGGCACACACGAGGATCGGACGAGCTGGGCATGACAATGACTGCCGATATGCATGTTTTCTCATTTACTAATTTTAAAAGGACTTTTTAAACGTAGGGCTGTATTTGAAAATGAGAAAATAAAATGTGAAAATTGTGCATGTTTGAATAAAGTGCTTAACTTAAACCGTAAAACCCTAATACAATCATTTTTATGTCATATATTTTAGTGTTCATGGATTTAAGTATTGGTTTCGATAATCCCACATGGTAGTTAAATTAAAGTCTCGTTTTAATATATGTATATGTAATATATATGAACTTATCACTTCGATCGCTATTAGGGTAGGGTAAGGGGTCATATTATTTTGAAATGTATTACAAAACGTGACGTTTTTCTCATATTAGCTTTATATTTGTCGGAGTAACAAGGCAAACGGAATGACGAGCCGTTTCAGGCGAAAACAGCGCATTTTACTTTTCATTTCAAAAAGAACACGGGGTTGCCAACTTCGGCCAGCTGGCTTTCAGTTCGAGTTGTTTGCACATGTATGTAACAGATCTTGCATTGAAAATACACTTTTGACGTAGCTAACTTGAGGTTTATAATGGAATAATATAGATTTGCAGTAAGATTTCCTGCGTGAGTATCATACCAGAAGCTTGAGATTTGGCAACCCTGAAAATGTACTACTTTTGTTTCATTTGAGTTGATTTATATAACAAATTACATTACTTTATACAGTTGTTAAAAAGCGGAAACTTCAACGAACACGAAATTACCTAAAAGAGGGGAGAGTTGATTTTTGGCTCTATACACTAATAGAATTGTAGCCTTGGGGTAATTATTTTGATGTTGAAAATGCTAAAATAGAATGGTTGCACTTCCTGCTACTGATAGCCGTTGAGATGTATGTTTTCAGTGTTTGGAATTTTTTTTCTTGATAATGGGTATAAATCCCTGGTCTTTTTCTTTGAACATATTTGACAATTTCAGGTGAAACATTTGACAGCGAACAATAGCAAATAAAAATATTATAAATATTTATTTTAATATTCAGAGAGCAGGCCTGGTGGCATTATAGCCTATGCACTTTTTCTTTGAAGTAATTTTATTTTTCCACTACTGATGTTACAGTACTCAGTTTCCGGGTGAATAAATATGAAATGTTTGTGTTTCAAATAGGAGTGAAATCTGTGTATTTGTGTACTGCACAGTCAGACCGTAACACCATTCCATAACATTGGTTTCATTTCATCTTGGTGACCATAATGACTTTCAAAAATCGAAGGGAAACTTTAAACATTATTCTTTGCACTTTTAGTCAACTAAATCAACTGTAGTTTTAGTCGACTGAATTCTTATATTTAGTCGACGAAAACTAAATTATGACAAATTACATTTTAGTCAAAAGACTATGACTAAAATTAAATTAAAAAAATTTCTGTCAAAATGAACACTCGTTGGCATGAGTCTGGTGAGTCTGCTGACGTGACTCTTCCATTTGCACATGCAGGGTAACCTCCACGATCGATACGGGCAGCTGGTCGCTCTGTACGCGAAGCTTCTCTGCAACAAGATGGACTTCCATTTGAAGGTAGCGCGTCAGCCTCATGCTTTGGCCTGATCCGTGTCACTAACCACCGTAGTTCCCTAACCCATTGTTATCTGCCATGTGATTTTTTATTGTTTTTTAATCTTTATCATATATGGCCATCTATAGCACAGATCACTGCATTTAAAACAGTCCTTTTCTGCAGCATTTCTCCACCCAGATTTAAATCAGATAGTATCTAGGTATAGATTGTAGTTCTTGCTGTTCCTGCTGCAGTGCTCACTGTTTTAGGGAATGCAAGATTCCTTTATAAATCAACCTACAGCCCGTTCAGAACGGGCTCAAAGTCAACTTTAATTGGAGAGCCTAATATACAAGGTTCATTTGCAGGTATGCTGCTTCCTGGAGTCAGTAGCTGTTTCAAAATGTTGGGCATTGCTGATTATTTTTGGCAGTATGAACGCATCATCATGAACAAAGGGAGGCAATGTGTGTTCAAGATGTGTAAAGTCTCTTCTTCCCCCCGACCCCAGCATACAGAAATCCAACCCAACCTGGAGGTCTCGGATGAGGTTCTGGAACGCACCGCTGGGACCGACATCAACAACGTGTGAGTGTGCCTTGCGTAAGCGTGTACACCTCCTTCTCTGCCCCCCTCCCTCAACACAGGTCTCATCCTTGTCTACCTGTGCATTTACATTCATATTAACAAGCAAATCACACAGATGTACAGTACTGTGCAAGTCTTAGCCGTTCATAGAAAATGTTTAAAAGATCGTCATGATGGTGTGAAACATTGTAAAATTACTGCTAAAATCACCCAATTCTTTCCAGCAACCATACAACACACCCATGTATATTTTTGACTCGACCACTAGCACACTTTGTATGGCTAATCTACGTCTCATTGTCTTTTTAAACTAATTAAATTAAGTGAGCTTGCGATAAAATTGTTCATCTAGCCAGCCCACGAGATACCGGTAACTTTCTGTAGAAAAGTCATTACTGTTTAGTCTTTATGTGTTACTCTTAATATGCATATATATTCTTATGTTCTATTCTGAACAAAGATATATTTACTACCCAAATAAATAGCTTTAAACATTTCCTTTTATTGCCTAAGACTTTTGTACAGTTCTGTATTGGGCTGCATGATCCTGAAAAAAATGTGAATTGTGATTCTTTTGCTTAGAGATTCACAATTCTCTGTAATATTTTTCTTAAATTAAAATGTTTATTGCACTCAAACTGCAAATGGAAACAAAACATGACTGTTCCAAACCTATGACTGATCCAACACCTGCATATCAACTTCTGACAACAGAAAGTAAACACTCAAGTGGCCATTCAATTAGGGTAATTAAAAGAGCCGTACCGAAAGAGCCAGTGGGGTACTTTTAAGGGTACTTTGGTACTTTGGGGTGGGACTTCAAATGCGTTTTGTCGATTGGTTATGCAAATAGGCTAATGTCTGTAGAGAGAATTGAAAGTAAGAAAGTCTGATCGTAATCTATCTGACGGCAAAGTCAGATTTGCTCATGCAGAACTTGTGATGTTGATATTAATATCGCACATCAGCCAGCCCTATAATATACAGCTATTTTTTTTTTATTCTGCCTCGTGTTGTGATGTTATTCGGTGCTGGTATGGTTTTTACGGCAGTGGAAAACCACAAACCAAAAGTACAGTACCTCGTGTGGTAGGAAAGCGCCCTTTAAGGACAATGCAGAATTATGGGATGCTTGAGACTCTCTGGGGAGAAGTAGGAGCACTTGTTTTGATCCAGCTGATGTAATACAATGCAGAAGAACTGTTGTAATTTAGAATTGAGATCGCATACAGGTGTGAGTTTATTAAAATTGCTTATTTTTAAAACATTTGTTATGTATTCTGCTCATTTGCACAGCTAGCTAATTTCACTGGAGCGAATCCTGTTAAGTACCTGGGTCGCGCTCTGCTGGGGATCCTCTAACTGTTAGGTGTCCTGCTGTCTTTAAACCTGCCACTCAGTTCGGGGGACAGGGGATGTTTTATTAATGAAGCGGCTGGTCCGTTATACTCACTGCGAGGGGTGGGG
>JAODJX010000042.1:36350370-36362521 GCA_026776945.1 Isichthys henryi
AAAGTACACTAAGATTAAGATGAGTTTAATGCCAAAACAAATATATAAGAAATAATTTATTTGCCATGAATTAAGTTAATGATATTGAATGAAATGTGTGACCATGCCCCAGTCAGTGAAAGTGTTTTCCCTACCCCTAGACCCCAGAGGGTTAAACTACTCACGTTTTCACTCTGTCCCTCTCTATGTGTCTGTTTCTGTACATCTACGTCTCTGTTTGTATTTCTGTTGTGTGTGTGTCTGCCTGCCTGCACCTCCAAACGCAGCCCTTTGAGCATTCGGCAAGGGGGTGACTTTGGAAGCACATGGGTGAGTGGCTCTGAAGCACCCGGTCATCTTTGTTTTTGGGCTGTAGAGCGCAGACACGGTGAAGATGCTGTCGGCCACGCAGCAGACGCAGGAGGAGGTCGCCCGCACCAAGCAGCAGCTGGCCTTCGAGATCGAGCGGGTCAAGCAGGACTCCGACATGAAGGTGAGCTTACCGGTCTCCCCTGCCCACCCCACCCACCCTCTTCTCCTGCTTGCCGCGGTTCAAGCCCCGTCATCTAACACACCCGTGTGTTCATCTTCATGCAGCTGGAGGAACAGAAATTCGAGATGGACCGGCTGAGGCGGGAGCTGGAGGAGAAGAGGAATGAGGTCTCCCGCATCCAGGGGGCACTGGAGGGCAACTTGGCAGTAAGACCACGCCTACTGACAGCTTCTATGGGGAAATGGGTGCCTGTTAGTGGAACCAGAACCAAAATTGGACCAAAGAGCATTATGTGTATGTACACACAATTTTTAATCATTGCAAGTCGATCGCTTTCTACACAGAATAACAATGTAGCATCACTGATCATTAGCGGTAAAACTTCCCAGTGCCCCCCTGTCAAGTTTTAGCGCCAGTTGTTTAGCGAATTGTTCATATGTCGTTTTTTTTCCTCTAACTTTTTTGTTTTGCCGAAAAAATTAATTCAAGCTTAGCCAGTACCCTCCGGGTTATTCTGCGGTACACACACATTCATGCTGACGCACGCACGCAGACAGATGTGTAAAGGGAGAACTGTATTCAGTTTCAAATGCCTTGTATCTGTCAGGAACCCTGAAGCTCAAACCAACAGACCTCAATAATACGAGATGATTGAAAACTTGTTTTTTTTTTTTCTTTTAATTTAAAGCAGAAAAAGCTGCAAAACAGGAATTGTTTTGCATGTGTTTTGTGTTGATATTCCCATAAAAAATTGCTCAAGCAAATGTGCTGAAATTCCAGGTTTAAAAATAAAGCAACCTAGCAATGGGTAAATAACACAGGCTTTCGGTTCGGCCCTCATTGATTTAATCAGCTGTCAGATTTCTATCAGATTTTAAAAAAAACTTGCAGCTGAGCCTGACAGTCACATGTTAATCCGACCTGCTCCTCCAGTCTTACGTGTGGTCACTTCGTCAGGCTGTATTTCGAGAGATCGGGCCTGTGTTACTTCAGTTAGTGGGCAGCTGTGATTTAGGGATTCCTTGGGGGTGGTGGGCGCCCGGCCGGGGTTCTGCTCCCCGGTTTGTTCCACAGTAACACCGTCTGTCCCAGTTTCTGTGTGTTTGGGTGGCAGGTCTTCCCTGATGGACTCGGCATACAAATCGCATGCAAACCGCTGAGCCAAATCCCTTAGGCAAATTCGTCTCAAAGGCATAAATGGGAGCTGAAAGCACCCCTGCCCCCCCCCCTCCCCACACAGCTTTGGCCCATCACTCTGGGGACAAGTGACACACCCTGAGGCAAAAAGTGTGAGCGATGCAGGTGTCCGCATGCGGGAGTGAGTGAGGCTGTTCAGGGCGTCTGGCTGATCAGGGCATCGGGCACTGGGGGTGTGAGGCCAGGACTGTCCCTGGGTGTTCTGGAGCTCTAATCAAGATTCTGATGAATAACCCCCCCCCCTCCCGAGGAGCAGAAAACAATTTTTTAATTAATTTTACATTAGAAACATTTCAGTGTGTAACAACAGCACAGAGTATCTGGCTGCTCACTTGCTAGCTCACATCTTCACAAAAAAAGTATAAAAGTATTAAAACTGCAGTAAATCATTGCCGGCATCACAGAATTCAACCAGAGGTTTTTCATAAAAGGGCACCTAGGCAATCGCCTGTGTTGCCTATAGGGCAGGTCGGCCCTGCGTGCGGCTGATCGGGGCCCGCGGCTGATGTTCTACTGGGCCATAAAGAGAACCAGACCAAAGGACCCCCTGCCAGGCCACAACTACATATCCTGTCCTAAGTGGCCAATATGAAAGCAAGACCTGGTACTCTTCTTGACAAATACAAGTCATTGCATGAATGGAGTCGATCAGTACGTTTACAGGCACAGCTTGCATAAGCTACAGTTATAGCTCAACTATGCTATTTAATCGGACTGCTGTCCTTGTCCCAGCATACATGCACGGGAGGGGAATCAATTTATTGATCACGGTATGTTTGACTCCGCTACAATAGGTGGCGATATGGCTCCTTTCAGCTTTTTAGTATTGGGCTTTTTCCGGGTGACCTATTATGTCACAGACATAAAATTAATTATAGTAATAGATGCATGGGCAAATGGAAGTGACACAAGCTTTAATTGTGAGTTGGTTAGAAGAACAGATACAACAAAATCAAGATGGCTTAACAAGAATTTAAGTATTTTGTATAATATACTATCAAAGCACGATATTGGAAAATTTTCAGATATTGCAATGTGATTTTGTTGTAATAAATATTGGGGTATTTATGAGACAAAAGGAGTTTCAACAAATTTCTCAAACCCATCTAGGAGTGATTTAAACGGCAATTAAGAATGAAAATGATTATGATTGTCTGACAGTGCATGCAGCGCTTATGCAAAAGCAGCAGAAGTGACTTTAAACTGATTTTTATACATTTACTAGATCATTTTGAAAATGAACAATCAACAAAATGACAAAACTTGTTAGGTTTATTTTCCCCCCTATGACATAGTAAAAATGTTTTAGCGAGATTTAAACTCCCTGTGATATAATATCCGTACCAAATTGAAGGTAAGAAAAAGCCTGATCTTTAATCTAGCTGACTAGTGATCTAAGAATTGCACGTGCATAACATGCGATGTTGGTATTAATGTCGCACGTCGTCCAGTCCTACTGCACCCAGTCGCATTATCTGGGTGTCTTAGTCCGACTGAGAAATTTTGATTTAGTATGATTTCAGTCAGATTAACATCTTTAAAAGTGTCGTTTTAGTTACACTAGCACAGTAATTTGATTTTCTTAGTGTGCATGTAAACGTAGTGACTGTGAAATTAGCTGCTAGAGGGGCTTCTCTCCCACAACCTCTACTTGCTCCTAATCTTTCCGTCCCTTACTCAGTCACACGATTCCATCTTTGTTTTCCACCCTTCGTGCTCTCCTTTTCCGCTGACCTCAGCGAGTTGGAGGAAAGTCATCGATTGTTCCAGAATGGCTGTGTTTGTCACGATTAATGCCGCCCCATCATGAACCACGTGGCTGTGTGTGCTGTAGGCGGGCCAGAAGCTGAATGGTGCTGTGGCGGCGCTGCAGGCGGAGAAGGAGGCGCTGCTGCGCTCGGTGAGCGAGCGGGAGGCCGAGCTGTCCTCGCTGCGGCAGGATTCGCAGCTGCAGCAGTCATCCCTGCTGCAGGAGCGGGAGCGCAGCACCCGTGAGCTGGGCGAGCTGCAGGGCAAGCTGCAGGAGAAAGTAGGTGGGGGGGAGGCAGGTCGCTATCTGTCTTGCTACACCGAGGAGCCGCTGACCCCCCTGACCCCATGTCCACTTCCCCGCAGGCCAGCAGGGAGGAGCAGCTGCAGCAGAAGTTGTTGGAGGAGCAGTTTTCCCTGCTGCAAGGCACCGTGACGGAGGCAGCGGCCATCATCCAGGACGCCGCAGCCAAACTAGACGACCCTCTGCATGTGTCCTGCACCAGTTCCCCAGGTAACCCCCCCCCACAGATTACCTCATTACCCGTGCTGAGGCCACTCTGGGCTCCATTGACAAGGTGAAGCAGGGCCACAGCGACTACTTGAGGAACATGGGAGGTACAGCGTTCCTGCTCCTCCCTACTCGGTCCACCTCAAACATGTGCGGCATCCCGCTCCCTTATCCCCCCCCGCCCCGCCCCACATGGAGAGATACACGGCTCCCTGCTGCGAGTGCCCTCTGTATAACGCCGGCTTCCTTTCTGGCCCCCAGATGCCAGTGGCCTGCTGAGGGCTCTCACCCAGTTCTCCCATTTGACCGCCGACACCATCGTTAATGGAAGTGCCACGGCACACATGGCGCCCACGGACCACGCCGACCGTGAGTGTTACTCTGTCTCCTCCCCCAACGTGGCGTCCGTTAAGCTTGTTCCAGCTCCAATCACAAGGCTGGCAGAGCAATCCCCACTGCTCACCTCCCCCACTGCGGATAAATGGCTCCCCTGTGCTTAGATTCTAGGCTGCCCGTCCGCCCGCCCGCCCGTCCGCCCGCCCGCCCGTCACTTGGCTTTTTACTTCAGTGTCATCCATCTTTCCAGCTTTAGCAGTCATGTAAACATAAAGCTTCTAGCCTTGTCATTGAGATCAGTGACGTATACCAGCCCGTAATTTCAGTTTGTTAGTATTTAGCAGTTCAGTTTAGTAACGCGTAACGTTACATAATCAGGTTTGTTGGCATTTAGTGTTATGTCACGCGTTGCATTCAACAGCGTCACATTATTCAGTCACTTAAGCAGCATGTATTTCCCAGCTGGCTCTCATGCTGGAGATTGACAGGAAGGGGGGGAGGTTCTTTTGTCATGTGCAAGACGGCAATCAGCCACTGATTTAATTCTGTGACACAGCTGTGCTTTACACAAGGGATTGAAAGTGCCTGCAGTTATGAATTTTCACTTAGAATCGAACCATTATCCTGTTAATTCAGCTGATTAAATGAACGGGGCCCTTCCTATAAAGCTCTGTGTTATAAGCCCACCGCTGGCTTAAGTCATATTCTGTACCTGGCATTTCAGCACATTGCTCACGTGATTTTTTTAATGGGAACCCCACCGGCCACTAGCAGGGATGCGAGGGGGGTCACGCCTCTCCTTTGGCTCTGCCCCCTTTCCCAGGGCTCACGGAGAGCTGCCGGAATTGCGCCACCCAGAGTCTAAGCTTCCTTAACGAGCTGAAGTCCAGGGCTTCCCTGCAGAGAGCCGATCCGGGCGGCGTGCGCTTGGTGGTGCAGCGCATCCTGCAGCTTAGCCGGGTGAGCTGTCGGCCCGGGGGGGGGGAGGGCTGGACGTGTGTATTTTTACTCGCAACTATGTATGCTCTATTGTCATGACTTAAATACATGCTGTTGTGGGTTTGGGGGTTAGTGTTGCTATGAACTTTGAAATAAACATTCATGGACTTTGCGGGACAGTGTATGAGTTTGGGATTTGTTCTCTTGTGAACCCACGAACTTCTGGACATCCCATAGTCCTGCTATCTGATCTTCACTTGTACTTTTATAACTGATAAAAATGTAATGAAATTTAGATGCAGGTGTACTACGTTTGCCGACATTGTCAGCAGTACATGGCTAAATATGGGAAATCCCATAATGCCTAGTGAGGAAAAATGACAGCCTTAATGGAAAACCGTCCAACACAGGAGCTGCAGCCGAAGGGCAGAGACATTCGTGAGGAGGAGCTCGGGGACATGGTGGACAAGGAGATGGCAGCCACGTCAGCGGCCATTGAGGAAGCTGTGCGGAGGATCGACGTGAGTCAGCTTCCTGTCACTAAGCACCCACAATGGCGTGGGAGCAATATCTGGACCGGTAGTCTGTCTTCTGTAATGTGGTGGGAGGATTTAATTGCTGGCTATGTACTAAATTTATTTTAGTGGTGAATAATTTATTACACTATGTTCAATCATTTTTCATGTTCTGCCTGGTAGTGGTTCTGGTGTCGTGGTACATTAATGATAAATGCATTACAGGTCATTCCTTAACCCAAAGTTCTGTTTTCTCAACAGGAAATGATGAATCAAGCTAGGAAGGACACCTCTGGAGTCAAACTGGAAGTCAATGAAAGGTCAGTGAGTCAACCCTAAAAAAGAAAGGAATAATCTTAACCATAAACCACTTTGATGTGGTTTCAGTAGGGTAAGGCGCTTTTATAAAGTGCCGGTTGTCAAAGTGGAGCACTACTGATGCCACATTTTGGGGAAGGGAAAGTAAAAATGTTAACTGCTGTGAGTTGACCTTGTGTGGTAAAACGTCTCTTATTGATTAATTTATCTATTTTTCTTCAGGATTCTGAATAGCTGCACAGATCTGATGAAGGTAAGATGGAGCCTCTGGACCAGTTTGACACACAGTTCTGAAGGACCAGAGTGTGCCTCACTCTGGCGTGTCTCTGCTGCCCCCTGCAGGCCATCCGCATGCTTGTCATCGCTTCGACAGACCTCCAGAAAGAGATTGTGGAAAGTGGAAGGGTGAGTTGGGAGACCCCACTGGGCTCACTGGGTTCTCATTATGCTGTAGCAGTGAACTTGGCATCCCTGGGATGGCTGGTAAATGGCCCTGTGGTAGGTGGCGGTGGACCCGTCTCGAAAGCCGCAGGAACTAACCAGTAACAAATCCTCCCCCCTGCGCAGGGTGCCGCCTCTGTGAAGGAGTTCTATGCCCGGAACTCGCGATGGACCGAGGGCCTAATCTCCGCCTCCAAGGCCGTGGGCTGGGGAGCCACACAGATGGTGTAAGTACAGGCAGATGGATGAAGGTGCTCGGCAGTTGGGCGGACGCCCGTAGACGTACAAGGCGAAAATTGGCTTGGGGGTGGTCTGAGAGGGGACAGCCCAGATCCATTGAACTTTCAGGATTGCCCTGCTACTCTGGGCTGGTTTTATGGGCGTGTCCCCAGGTTTAGAGAGTTCTTTGACCAGAAAAGCTATCCCAATATCCACAGAAATTATTCCTGACAGAATGATTAAGCATATTGTTCTATTGCATATTAACGTATTCTGTATATATTACACATTCACATATAGAAAAGGTTCAGAGTGCTTCAGTAAGACCCCATTGTTACAAAACATGGGAACAATGTTTTAATGGTAAATGTTAATGGATGCTAGGTTTTTCGAACACATAATTTTAACAGTGTAGCCATGTTCATGCTATGTTACAACACAACACTAGAGGGCGAAGGCAGTTTTTGCCACAGCAGAGCCACATTCAGAACGCACATAAACATATTGTGTGTGGGATTAATGATCGCAGACTAGCTGGATTAGAGAGCATCTGGAAGTTTAGAGTGTGACTCCCCCCCTCCCCCCCCCACAGTGAGTCAGCTGACAAGGTAGTTCTGCACATGGGAAAGTATGAGGAGCTGATTGTCTGCTCACACGAGATCGCTGCCAGCACTGCCCAGCTTGTGGCTGCCTCCAAGGTGAGATCGTGTGTGTGTGTGTGGGGGGGGGGGGCATACAGCTCTGCTCCCTCACACCTCCATGATAGGAGCCTTAAATTCCACCCTGTTCATGAATTCAACCAATAGTAATAGACTGTTATAGTTTTAACATTATCAGTGAAATAAGCATAGAATAATTAAACTCCCTTCAGTTCATAGATTCTAATAATTTGGCCTCCGCATGTGCTGATTACAGCATGTTGCCGCACATCAAACCACCTCAGGGATGAGAACCTGAGTACAGCCATGTGACGGGTGATACCTCAGCACCACACTAGTTTGAATGGACCTTGTGAGGTTTTTTCCCCAGTGGCTGGAGATTCAGTCCTACCACCAACCCCCAAGTTATTCCCTGTGAGTTGGACGACCTCCTTATAGGGCTGGATGTAGATTAACGTCACACCCAGGACAAAGTAATTGCAGGTTAAGGGCCTTGCTCAAGGGCCCAACGGAGTAGAATCACTCTCGGCATTGGTGGGATTCGAACCAACAACCTGCCAGTCGCCGAATCAGATCCTTAGCCTCAGTGCCGCCAATCCACCCTCAAAATTACGAAGCTTACAAAGCCTCGTTGATAGTACAGTGATGTTAGGTGTGTATTTGTGTTCTGTTCCTTTAGCCTAGCCTACTTTTTGTCACTGAGGAATGAGATATGAATGAACTGGGATGGAGGCTAAACATGACTGTGAACAGAAACAGGAAACGTAATAACAGCTAAATGACATCAGTCATGTGTCTCATGTCTGTTATCATGCACAGCTGATGGTCCTTAACCTCCATTTATAAATCAGGGTGAGAGTGGCCGCTGCTTGCCAGGTTGCACATGCTGCCCCTTCATAGCTGCATTCGCACGCCTGACACTCCATCTGTATAGCTTCTCCGCACAAGAGTTGCATAAAATGAGTGACTGTCTCTCTCCCCAAAACATGATTTCGGTACAACTATTACATGCTGTAACTTTTTTCTTAAATTATGCAGTATACTTGAGTGATATGACAAATTATCAATATCATCAATGGTGCAGGTATCTGACAGTGAATTATTGCCTTTAAGGAAGTAGGCAGAGTGACCACACACTTCAAACCTGACAATTAAATTGCACGCTTGTCACCTTGTTCATGCTATGGCACACCACAACACTAGAGGGCGCAAAATGTTTTTGACACAGCAGAGCCACATACAGAGCGCAGGTAAGCATAATGTGGTCATTTTAATAAAGATGACAGCTCTTTTGAAATGGAAGTTGCACTCTATTAATAGCCGCTATTGGTCCACTACTAGCCGTGGCACAGAGAGAAGCAAACAATTTATACAGCACTCTCAGTTGCATGCTAATGAAACGCAAGCATTCCATTACATTACACGGTTATGACATTTACTGTTAACAGAAATACACAAATTCACTATTTACAGATATGAGCAGGGCAGAGCAAAGCATGCTGGTAACTGCATAATCAGTCCTTTTGATCAACTCACGCCAGTGAGCCAATCAAATTGTCAGCCAATCGTAGACGGTGGGTGGAATCGGAGCAAAGTGCGGCGAAACTGTGATCGTACTGATTATGAAATGAAATTAAAACAATCATTTATCCTGATATTTTTCAATTGAAATATCACATGCTGCTACTTTAAACATGGACTAGCCTTAGCAATGGAGACGTGCAGCATATTTTCATCAAGTATCGAAATTTGCAAAATGATAGAATTACGTCTCGGATTTTTTGCGTGACGGTACTGATACCGGTATATGGAACAGCGCTATTGTGAAATTTGTATGTTCTATGCATGTGCTATGCAGGGCCAACTGGACCTTTGCAGGGGTTCTTGGCAAAGCTTTACTTAAGAGGCTTCTCACCAAGAAATCTGGTGGTTTATCTATATACTTCATTTTTTTTTTTTTCATGACTTTGGCACAAGGGGGCCCCAACAATCGGACCCTGGCCAGCTGCCAGGTTTGCAGATGCCTGGATCCGACCCAGTTTACATAGGTTTTCTTCTGGTTCCCAACTTTCCTCCCGCAGCCAAAGGAACGTCAGACGAAGTGGTATCCCTGTAATCCTCAGTGGTGGCTGTCTGCGCCCCACGATAGACTGACATTCTGTCCTGGTTGTCACTTTTCTTTCTGTCCCATGCTTCCTGAGAGAGGCTCTAGTCTCACCTTGACTACCAGATAAGTGGTTGGAAGATGGATGGAACTCTTTTTCCTAACCCTTCCCCTAGACTTCCTCCATTCTAAAATAAGCTGAGAAATCTCCCATCTATTTTAATACTCATTCAGTTCAGTTCAAACTTGCCAGATAGTATTTTCCAAGGTAACCTCTCATTTCATGGTACATTTACATTATCATGAGAGGGTGTCACGTTGATGGTCTTAGTAACATGTTGGTTGTTAACGGGTTTACATTTAACTTCCCTTCATGTCGTTGAGTAGTTTTAATATTAAGGTTGTGATGTTTAGCCAGTGATGAGTGGAACCCTGGGCCAGCCTTCATATTTCTATCACCGGGGTACAGGTGAAGGCAGACTTCAACAGCAGGAAACTGACGACGCTTCAGCAAGCCTCCCGCTATGTCAATGAGATGGCAGCCAAAGTGGTGGCCTCCACCAAGACGGGACAGGAGCAGATCGAGGAGAAGGGTGAGTCATGCTGTCCAATAAGGGTGCAGAGCAGGCAGGTTCTGGCCAATGAGGAACCAGTTGGAGACCAACCTGCAAAAAGCATCCGTCTAACCAGTAGAATGCAGTAACACTTTAATTTCCCTCCTGTCTCAGATAACATGGACTTCTCAGGCATGTCTTTGATTAAGCTGAGGAAGGAGGAGATGGAGTCACAGGTCAGCCGTCAAACTGTTTAATAAGTCCCTGTTTTGGAAGGCCCACTAGTTTTAAATATCCTCTGTCCAGTAACAGTCTGGCATCTGCCAGTTGTATTTAGGTAAAATCAGGAAACCGTGTGGGGTTGGCAGAAAAGTCATTGTTCAATGAAATCTAATTTTGTATGTGAATTATTTTAAGGCGGTGGGGTCCAAATCGAGTATTCTGATAATCCCAGCACTTAGAGAGGAAGCCACGTTAGTGTAAAGTCTCGGTTTTGGTGTCCGAGTCCTGTACATAACATGTCGCCTGCGCCGCCCTCGCATGGCAGGTGAAGGTCCTGGAGCTGGAGACGCAGCTGGAGAGCGAGCGCATGCGCCTGGGCGAGCTGCGCAAGAAGCACTACGAGCTGGCCGGCGAGCCGCTGGAGCCGCTGCATGAGGGCAACGGTTTCACCAGTGCCGCCTCCCCATCTTCACCCAGACCCAGCAAACCTGCCATCATGAAGAAGCCCCTGCTGGCCCAGAAGCCCAGCGTCCCACCGAAGAACCCGGTGAGGGTCTTTGACCAAACACCCAAACGATATTAGCATCTCAGTTACAGCACAGTAGGCATTAGTCTTATGAAACATGCCGTATGATGACCCGGGTTGAATAATTTTCTCTCTCTTCTCTCTCAACCATGCTATAATGCTTCCTCTAATAAGCGTATCTGTGACTCTGTGGGTTTGGACCTTGTGCTTGTGATTTGGATGGTGATTGGTTTAAATCCCAGCATGGTTTGGGCCCTTGAGTAAGGCCTTTAACCCCAATTGCTTCATTTGACGCTGCTCTCTCAATTGTACAGCACTTCAGATAAATGTAATGTTAATATAGCCCCGCGATGGGTTGGTGCTCCATCCTGGGATGTTCCCTGCATTGCACCCATAGCCTCCAGGATAGGCTCTAGACCCTGAATAGGATAAGCGGTTACAGAATATGGATGGATGTTAAAGTAATGCATTAATTATATTTGAAAACAAAAAAACATAGTATATGGAAATTGTTGGAGGAAGCATACAAATGTTAGAAATCAGCATTCTGCCCTATTTAAGCATTTTCTGAAATTTCCCCTCCAGTTTAGGTGAATGGTGGGTACAGAAGAACAGTCATGATGAGGAACTGATGCAGTGCAGACAAGCTGCTGACGCCAGTCGTGTCACTTTTAAACCCAACCAACCATAACAAGAGTTTTTTTGTGCTCTGTCTACATTGACCCCACCCCTATTGATTTTTTTTTTCCCTCAATTTTTTTTGCCAAGTTCGCATTTTATTTTGCCATGACGTTATTTGCTTTTCTCACTAAGCGATGCTGTTTTTCTTCCGCTAATTTTTCAAGAATGAAAGCGGCATGTATGAAGACAAAGTTCATGACACGTGTGTGCCTTTCCATGCCTGACAAGCACTGATCGCCATTACTATTCTGGCTCCCAGTTATTAATATGCTACTGGGAAGCCCGGAGAAAGCACTGTACTTGTTACTCGGCTTGTGTTGTGACCGAGCACAGAATGCACTTCGTTACACAATATTACGACTCGTATATCATGGCCGTGACACGGATGCTAAAGCATAGAGGCTAACTGATGTAAATGCACGGGGTTATTGCGCGCTAAGGGCTGTTCTGCACCTGTAGGTTGGTTGCAGTGGTTGTAGTGCAGGCATCAGTAATGCACATGAATCACACCTTCAAATGCTGCTCCATTCACCCTTGTGCATACTGATGATTATTTTAGTGACACAACAGATTAAATCCGCAGCTTGCAATGTAGAAATGGACGCCATTACTGAAAACTCTTTTAACCACTGGCGGGGGGGGGGGGGGGGGGGGGGGGGGGGGGGGGGGGGGGGGGGGGGGGGGGGGGGGGGGGTGGGGGGGGGGGGG
>JAODJX010000042.1:36362621-36375068 GCA_026776945.1 Isichthys henryi
ATTAGATGCAATCAGACTTTTTTTTTTTTTTTTAATTGAACATGTAAACAAGTGACCGGATTGGCCCTTCCTTTGACTTCATTTCGGGATTTACTCCTTGGCTGTCATTAGACATTATTGGCTCGGCATAAGAACCTGCCCGTGGGATCTGGCTGATTTTGAAAGACAAACCCCCTTTATCTCTCATTTTAAGTTTGTTTTTCTCTGTAGATGGGATGTATTAACTGTAGTGCAATCAGTAAGCCTAACGGTCAAGCCATCTGATCCACAAACCGCTCAAACCCAGGGCCACATCTTCACTCTCGTCCACTGGTGTATTTTAATACTATTTATATATGATAAAGCGTACAAGATTAGGAACGGCGTACTGTATGTAGGACTGCAACTAAACTCTACTCAATGAAAATGTCCTTTCTTGTAGCGCAGATTTTTTTATGTAGTATTGTAGGAAAAAAAAGTCTTAAGTATTGGTTCAGCTTTTTAAATGGGCACACACAAGCTGTATATATTTTTGGGACAGTCATAACTAATGACACTTGGGTGCTTTATTTAAAAAATAGATGGGGGGTGTCTGTAAAACACTTTCTTTCCCTGTTTCTGTATTAAACCCGTCTTTATACTCTCAGATCTATTAATATATTTTAGTATCGATTATTGTGGTTATTAATGTGTGTAAATGGCAAATGGATAATAAATGTTTATCAACAGAAGCGTTATTGAAGCCTAACATTTGCATACATACCTTATACTGTCTGCAAATTTAATTATTTGCAATGAAATCTATTGACTATTGCTTTAAGCATGAAAAATAATGCTGTTTTCATTGGTGTGCACACCAGCTGTCATATATCAGAATATATATTTTTTTCTTTTTCATGATATATATCCCCAGACACTGCAAACACCCTTAAAATACATGTACTTACAAGTGTGTACTTAATAAAATACAAATCTGACCCTCAAAAGTGTAGAAGTAACTAAAGTCTCAACCAACCCTGTATAAAACTGCAATAGGCCTATCACTGATCTTCATTAATAGGGAAAAAAGTACTTTTTTAAGTAATAAGGCACAGACTACAATACAGTAAATGTTTTTCATAAATATTAAAGTAACCACACAATACACCTGAACTGCAGCCCTCTGGACAGCAAATTTGAAGCTGCGTGGACACCCACACGCACAAAATCGCTCCATCATCCAAACATATTGTCAGCCAAGATACACTAGGAACAAAATCCTGACAAACTCCAATAAATTACAGTTCATTAATGAGTGAAATTGGCTGAATCTTTATACGAACATTATCTGTTTACTTCCCTTAGTTTTCATCCTGGTTAGAAAATACATGGACAGATTATTGCAAATGAACCGTTGTTGTAACATCCATTATTATTATATGGAGGAGCTATTTGTTGTGATACCCAAGCAGAAACTGGGTGACATTCAGCTTACGGATGTTCATTTTTCTTAATAGCAGCTTCTATTTTCTTGCTGAATTACAGCTGGTGAAAATATAAGTGTAACCATGTTAAATGTTAACATCCTCGTAGTATGACTAATAGACCTATTATGCAAACTTAATTAATGCTTCGGCATACCAAGAAATTTTGGACAATTCTGCGCTTCCCGCTTTGTGGGAACAGTTTGGGGAAGATCCTTTTCTGTGCCAGCATGACTGCCCCAGTCCACACAGCCAGGTCCATAAAGGTATGGTTGAGTGAGTTTGATGTGGAAGAACTTGACTGGTCCATATAGAACCCTGACCGCAACACTACGAAACACCTTTGGAGATTGAGAGCCAGACCTTCACATCCAACATCAGTGCCCGACTGCATAACAATTCTGGATGAATGAGCAAAAATTCCCACAAGTTTTGATCGGAAACGACAGAGATTACAGCAGGACTTGGTGACCCAGCTAGTCCCGCCCTGACGCCGCATGAGCGCTCAATGCCGGGTCGCAGCAGCCACATCCAGCCGCACGGCTGTGACATGCGCACTGACTTTGCTGCAGCCCAGCCTGGTCTTGCACAGCAAAATTTGCGGACTACTATGGAGCCGCCTGAGTTTTAGTTACATGCTATCAACGGAGAGCTTTGAGCAAAGAAAATGGACGAGTGCTGGTGGCCGCCTCAATAGCCATCCGTGGGAGTTTGTTAATAACGCGGAAAGCAGTCCTGCGAAATAAACGAGGAGGGCCTGCGGGAGGAACTCTGCTGGAAGGAAATAGAGGAGAACAGGAACGGCATTGTCGAGGGTGGGAGGCAGTCATGGAAGATTTTGGGTCGGCGATGGAGAAGAATGCGACCGAGCTGACTGTCATGGACGTGTACGACATAGCCGCGGTGGTGGGACAGGAGTTTGAGAGGATCATAGACCAGTACGGCTGCGAAGCGCTCTCCAGGCTTATGCCCAAGGTTGTGCGAGTGCTGGAGATCCTGGAGGTACTTGTCAGCCGCAACAGCATCAGCCCGGAGACGGAGGAGCTGCGTCTGGAACTGGATCGCCTGCGGCTGGAACGGATGGACCGGCTGGAGAAGGAAAAGAAGCACCAGAAGGTCCCGTATTTCCCCGAACCAAAGTATCTGCACACATGAGAATAGTGTCGCGGCATTTCTAGCTCACTCCCCTCGGACTCTTGCTTTTCATTTTCCGATAGGCGTTAGTATATTTCTTGGATCGCGAGGAAACATTGGCTCACGTCGATACCGGTGCGGTCATTGTTTATATTTAGAATCTATATATAAAATTTAATGTAATCTTTGTGAATATTATATTTTCTCATACCAACAAGTGATCCACAGAGCAATACAAATGACAGTAAATCAACAGGAAACTATTTTTGAGTATCCGCTGAACACGGGTATATACACAGACCACAAGTTTTCGAAAACTTTTGGGCAATTTACGAGTAATGACAGCTCTTCAGCTGCAGATTAACCTGTTTTAAAGTTATTGTTTAAATGCGGCGAGGTGTTTCAGTTGTAGTGATTATGAATTTTTATAACAACGTGGCTCCTCATGTAAAACTGAGCATTAAGATAATTAATTCATTATTCTAAGCCAATATCGTTATTTATTATTTTTATATATCATACATAGGCCCTATTAATCTATATCGAACGTGATTTTATTTTTGGATCTGCCTTGTTATAGCGTCTTCTTGCGATGTATTTGGCATCTTTCTGGCTGGCTTTCCAGCCGCTCACATGATCGTAATAAAATATGACTCAAAAACAATCTGGAGTTTGAGAAAGAAAATCGGAAATGCGACCAGATCGTGGCGATCCCTTTTTAACTTCTCAGTGAGACTCAATGAAGGTCTGATGATGATGAAATTAAAAATTTAATTTATTTGCTTTCAGGTAGGCCTATCTCGAGAGATTCTTTGAAAAAGTTCCCATTTAAATTGTTGCGAGGTCATCGTTCCTATTGAGTACTTTACCAGAAAAAAAAATGACAGCACGTTGAAAAGTTGTGCCAGATTGAATATTGCGATTGACAGAATAATTGTGCTTGATAACAAATGCTGACCGCATCAATGACCGCATTCTGCCGGGGAGAACGATCGTTTGAGGGACTCTATTGCTTTGCAGTGTGACTGTGCAGGCCTGGGTGTCAAAATAATCCAGTTAACTGGTGTTATATTACCGGTTTCTGGCTCGTGCGGATCCCTTGTGTTGTATCACTTGCATGAACCTGCAGCTTGTGTGCCCTGAAAAACCAAGAAGCTTGGGACCGCTGCTCCCCATTTAACACGTAGGAGCTGGAGCTGGTGGAGGATGTGTGGAGGGGGGAAGCCCAGGACCTACTGTCCCAGATTGCCCAGCTGCAGGCCGAGAACAAGAGCCTGCTCAACAACCTCTCCTACAAGGACTGCCCATTGTCTGAGGAGGACCTGCAGAGACAGGAAGGTATGGCTGAGGAACTGTTTGCATCTGCTGCGGTGTCATTGTTGAGGGAACCTGGACTTTGGGTCTAGGGGTTTCAAACTTTAGTTCCCATGCAGCAAAGCTGTTAAATTCCTGAGTGATGAACATAATCTGAATTAAAAAAAAAAAAAACAACCATCTGGTACAGCTGACACGTGTAGATGTGACAGGTTATAAAACTAGTGTCTGTCATCAGGTTCCTTGTTGGGTGATGTCTGGGTCATTTATGGCGCAAATTGAGATTTTGAATGTTAGCCATAAGCAAGGTACTTTGAAGTTCTGAAAGACTATCTTTGACTTCAGGTATGCGCTTCCACCCAGTGTTAATCATTTTTGTTGATGACTTTCCTTTATTTGCCAAGCTTGACGTTACCAACAAGACATGTCATGGCTGCTAGCCAGCTTCCTTAGTCTGCTAAATAGCCTTCCAGGCACTCTACGCTCATATTTTATGCTTCATATCAGAGCATGCTTATATGCTGCACCTTGACCATTCCACCTGTTACCAAGGCGTTTTCATTTTGTTAAGTCATCCTTTTCCTCTTGGTGTCATGTGAATAAGCTAAGGAAGAAGGGTCATTAGAGGTGACTGGCATTTATGAAGGGACATGAGGAGGCTGAAAGCAGTGTTTATTCGAGGGTCTGGGCTGGCCACTTGCTGAGCAGTGATCTTTTTCCTTTGGCTGTTCGGGAAGCCTTATCGATCGATGACAGTCCTTTGTTGTCCTCTAAACGATGAGTGGGGGTGGTGAGTTACGTCATTTTCACCAAACACGCTGGATGAGCAGGACATTGAGAGGACCTCTTGTCATACTCGCTTGATTGCGCAGACAGCACTCATACTCGAGAGATGATGTGTATATTCAAGAGAAAAGGCGTTTCTCTTAGTGAATAATGCAAGACCAATTAATAAACATGTCGCCATCAGAGTATCAATGACCCTAGGGAGCTTTTTTGGGGAACCTCAGCCACCATGTAATGCTAACCTGCTCACAGCAACAACAAGACCATTATGTCATCAGCTTATATCCAGGGATTGTTACAGCTAAAAGCCATGGACAGTATGATCATAAAGACCCCATGATGATGAGTTATAGTTTAACTCCCATCGTCTGGTATCTGTAGGTGTCTTGTGACCAGAGTGGTGCTAATACACTTGGATGGTAAAACGTTATATCTTTGCATATGTTTGCAAATCTCCCTCAACATGACTGGTAAACAGAGGAGAATCATGCCGAGTGTGTGTGTAGGTTTGTGTTTGTGTGTGTGTGTGTGTGTGTGTGTGTGTATGTCTGTGTGTTTGCATAGATAACATTTTGGAACCAAAATCTCCTCAAAGTGCAGTAAAACCTCCAACTTCCTTACTTTGGGGGACATTTTTCAGGTCCCCACTTGGATAACCTCTATTTTATATAAATCTGTGAAGGCAATGAAGTAAAAATGGCAAGTCTTGTATTTTGTTTGATTACTTTAGGTTAGGGTTAGGGCTGGATAGGGGTTAAGGGTGTTGTGATTGGGTCTTTCCCACAGAAATGAATGAAAGGTCCGCATTTAGATAGGTGTGTGTGTGTGTGTGTGTGTCTGTATGTGTGTATGCGTCAGTGTGTGCGAGTGAGTGTGTGTGTGTGTGTGTTGGTTATGTGGCCCTCAGAGAGAGATCTTCTTCGTGTGATGTTTGGCAGTGGAGAGAACTTTAAGGTCGAAATGAATCCATGTGTCTCTCATGCTTGGGTGGCCTATATTTATCCTCACAGTCAAACGCATGTCGTGGAAACTTTAAATTGAGTCGTCTCTATATTTGTCATCCTGCAATGGTGTCTTGCTTTCCCAGTTACATTTGGAAAGTGCAGCAGGATAAATAACTGCTATCATACCTGCTCCAGCACGCTTTTGGCAAAACTTAGCATAAAAGCCAGTCATGCAGGTTCTATCTTTTAGGTGCCATCAGTGACCAAAAATATGTGCACATGTGATTTATAGTAAACTTGAACAGGGAAATGTATTTTGTTTGCTATAAATCTACACAGAAGGGTGTTTTAAATCCACTCCTAAACTCCTAAATATTTTGCATTGTATTTTCAACTTTTATATTTTGCAGTGGCCATTTTGTCATATGTGGGATCTTCTTGTATCTTTCTTATTTAATGAAATAAGCCCAGATGAGCAACAGAGAATGAATGAATGAATGTGTGTAATTTAAGGACAGCAGGGGTCTCAGAGGACAGCAGGCCGGCTCTGAGGGCAACAGTGCGGCTCTGAGGGCAACAGTGCGGCTCTGAGGGCAACAGTGCGGCTCTGAGGGCAACACAGTAGCCTCAAACCTGCAGAGCTGAGGGTTTGAACAGTGGCCCTCTCCCAAATGGACCTCTTCCTGTACCAGACCACACAGAATCCTTAGTAAAGCTTTTTGTTCTAGTGTTACTCGTAAATCATACATCACTGAAAGTAATGTAGTAACATAACTAGCAAAATAAAAATTACACGATTTGCACCATTAAATTGCAATATTATATGCATATTTACATTTAGCGAGTTTCATGTGGCTAAAATGAAACTATAGTAAGAAAATGCAATTCAAAGTAAAAACATTTAAAAACTACATCAACACTTATTTTTAACATTAAACTTTACTGTTAAGCCAACATGAGAAGCTACATTAAATTAAACACTGTAAAAATAAACAGAAACAATGACACAAGTAGTTCAGCACTTACCAAACATCTCCGCTAATCCAGAAGTTTCCTTCCTGGTCACAAGCCTCACACTTGTGAATCACTTCATCAAAATCAATACCTTTTGCCAACTCACACGCCCGGAAAGCCTCGAACGCCCCATGGTAGATCACAGATAGTTCTGTGTTCATTGAAAACTCCTCTCGCATGAAGTCATAAATTTTAAAATGACTAAAAAATTTAATTTAAGATGTAGTTATATTTCTAAATATATATCAAAAAATGTCTGTTTCTTCATTTAGTTATACAATCAGTAATTGTTATACAAGTTTATTATCAAATTTAATCATAGAATTGTATATGATAAATAAATATCAGAGTTAGATAAGATTTTAACAACTCTGAGCTATTAGTGAAGTTCTCCCCAAGCGAGCTTGATGGGCCGAATGGCCTCCTCTCGTTTGTATAGTTCTTATGTTCTTATGTAAATATAGTTGTAAATTGCTTTCATGTAGAATTTCTTAGATTATATGAATACTAACAATAATTGTTTTGTAAAATCTTTTTTTTTTTATTGAATAAGTGTCTTTGGGTTGATGAAAGGCGCTATATAAATTAAAATTGTCGTTCAGTTACATTATTAGTGGCAATATTATGAATGACTGAGTGGAAGCAGTTTCTGGGAAGCCTTTTTTGATTTTTCTACTTCATTCTCAAAAATGTTATTAATATAGGTACATAGATGCTAATTACCACAATATTGTATTTGCCATAACACCAGAAAAATTAACAAAGTCAGCAAAACACCAGCAGCTATGTAAACAATAGATTGTGAAGACAACGCCGCGTGAATCGAAGCATCATTGTAATTGGTTAATAATGACAGCTCAGACTGGGCGCTTCAGAAGATTCCAAAAGTGAATTAGACTTGTAGGAATGGGGGGGGGGAATGATGATGGCGGAAATTTGCTGATTCAGTTAATGGTTCCTTATACCTGATCACCGGTATTCCCTGGAGTGGTTTGCACCCCCCCTAGTGATGCCACTGGGATTGAGTGCCTGCTCTGCGTGAGGGGTTTACATGCTCTCCCTGTGTGTGGATTTCCTCTAGGGTCTCTGGCTTCCTCCCACAGCCCAAAGACATGCAGTTTGGCTAATTTGCGTCTTGTGCTCTGCGATGGACTGGTATCCCTTACTGTGTCCTGTGCTGTCTGGAATGGGCTCCAGGCCTCACATGATCCTGATGAAGATAAACAGTTAGAAAATGGATACATGACTTCTTTTTTTAAACAGCAACAATTTACGTAGAACATGAGCCTCTTATTTGGAGCCTTAATGACTGCATGCATCACCAAGGTTGTTACAGCAGTGAATTGAGAGAAGATGAGGCATCCAGTCCATGCGTCAATAATGCATGTATGTGGCAGTGCTGTAATTGAGTGAAATGCGACCAGATCCCGGTTTCTCGGCGCAGGCATGTCAGAGAGGGAACGGCAGGTGATGAAGAAGCTCAAGGAGGTGGTGGACAAGCAGAGGGACGAGATCCGGGCGAAGGACCGGGAGCTGACGCTAAAGAATGAAGATGTCGAGGCTGTAAGACCAGCATCTCTAGCCCTCCTCATAAATCACACTGAAAACAGAGTGGGGGGGGGGGGAAGATGGCAACACCAATGAATCAAGTCGTCTACCTGGGGGAGGTGGGCAAAACTTTTGGGAGAGGTGGGATGTCAGTGTCGAATGTAGTCCAAGGAAAAAAAATACTAATGCGACCTCTGTGTGCTAATGCAGTTAGCTGGTGACCTGACAATGCAGAGCAAAGGTGACCATTGACGCAATCAATGTCTGAAAGATCAGCGTGTTAGTCATGATTGACTAGTTGGTGACCACTGTATATAATAAATAATAAGTATCTATTATGTTATTAATATCATATATACAAATATAAGGCCATTTGAATAGGAATATATTGTAATAAAAGAGTATAACGTTCCCACCTGACAGCTACACCATGATTTCCATGGTCCAGCTTCTGCACACGCAGACATGTTTGTGAACACATGTGTGTTTCCTCCAGCTCCAGCAGCAACAGAACCGGCTGATGAAGATCAATCACGACCTGCGGCACAGGATCACACTGGTGGAGGCGCAGGGCAAAGCGCTCATCGAGCAGAAGGTGGAGCTGGAGGCCGCCGCCCAGGCGAGGCAGCAGGAACTGGCGGGTCTGCGGCAGGAGGTGGCCAAGCTACGGGAACGCCTGCAGGGGGCGCTGAGTCAGAATGGCGAGGAGCCCTCAACACCACCCCAGGTAACCGCAACATCAGGGGCTTACGGGTTTACGTGTAAGGGCAAGTTAGCGTTGAGCAAACAGGACCAGAGTCTTCTGAAGACTTCAAGGCCAAGAAAGTAGCTGATTTCCTGGGACATTTATTATATTGTGTGTCCCCTGGTGGCCAAAAGATGAATAAGGATGCAAAAGAATGCTGTATGTGTACTATGGTAACTCTCGGTCCTCTCCTAGCTAGATGGAGTCAGTAACTGCAGTGTTGACTGCATATATCTGGAGAGTCATGTTGAATCATAAGCTGTCCTTGCTTGTCAACTCCTGATGGATCTCAGCTAAGAAATGTGCAGGATTTTGCAGATTTAAAAAAAAAAAAAATTTTTTTGTATTGAGTTGCATGGTAAAACTAGTATAAGTGCAAAATACTGTTTATTATCATTGAAGGTGCTTTAGTTGAACAGGAAATTATGTAAATCTTTGGAAATGAAGCTTATATAAATGCCAAGAATCTCTTCTGCCCAATATGGGAACCGGATGCCTGTACAACAGAGAATGAAACTTCAAAAAACATTATTTTTAAATCTTATTCCTGTTTTAGTTTCAGTTGGACTCCAGTTTTCCTTATGAGTGAGAGACATGCTTATTCTCTTACAATTTCAATAAACTGAGAAATATAATAATTTTCGAAATGGCAGAACAGGAGGGTTAAACAGGTTTATATAGTGTCAGTCTAAAAAGGCTGCTTAAGCTTTCAGTCCAAACCGCATCAGAGACTGATCTGAACGAGGCCACGCTGTGTTGTTACCTCAGATCTCAGAGGGGGCAGTTTCAGAACTTCAGGATTCCGTTTGGGCTGAGTGCCACACCAGTTCAGAAGTCCTCTTGAAGGGCCCTGAAGCAGTGGATCGCCTTTCCCTTCCCGCTCGCTTTGAGAACAGGAAGCCGAAGGAAGGGAGGGAAAATGTTGAGGATGAGGACGAGGCTGTGTTGCTATGGGTAACCGGTAGTGGCATCTCTCCTGGGTGGCACTTGCTGTGATCCTAACCCCCATGTAAGATGTAACGTTTTATCTTACCAGGACGACAGCTTTCCCCATGTCTCCACCTACACTAGTGTGTATATTTCTGTGCATGTGTTTGACACTCCCATCTAACATCAGAATGGGGTGTGTGTGTGTGTGTGTCTGTGGTCTAAACCCCCTAACTTTCACGGTTTTTGGCTTACAGGTCCATGAAGAGTGGTTTGAACACTAACCCACAGTGTCTGGGATAAATTCTGGCCACATTGTGGCACAAACTCGCTTCCTGTGTTATCTTAGTGGGATGACATTTGTTCATTGAATGGACACCATTCATCCAGTGCAGTTTTCAGGGCTGTTGTGGCTGTTGTGTTTCTGAATTTAACTAGGCTTTCAACTGCTTGGTGCAGTATTGAACGCCTATGCTTAAATTAAATCCAGGCAAGCTTTAATAATTCTTGTTGCATATGACTGGAAGATAGCTGGCGCCTCCTTGAGGAAGCATGTACAACATCAGCTGTAATCATTTTGTGCTATGTTATAGTAAAATGAGATTTTTCATTTTCACTTTTGATGTCACCACTGTACAGAGTTAACTCAGAGATCAGCATGCTTGCTACCGTGTGACCATCAACATCTGAATGTCTCTGCCACTGAAATGACATTATGATGATCGCTGTTGTCCACCAGGAGGCATTTTGTAAGGAGGAAATGTCAGAGGAGAAGAATGCCTTGGACCTGAAAGACCCCAACCGACCCCGCTTCACCCTCCAGGAACTGAGGGATGTGCTACATGAGAGGAATGAGCTCAAAGCCAAAGTGTTCATGCTGCAGGAGGAGCTGAGCTACTACAAAAGGTGAGGCCATTATTGTCTTTAACCCATTTACACAGCTGGATATTTTTATTCAGGGAATTCAGGTTAAAATATTTCCAGAGTGTCCCTAGCAACCTGCAGGCCGTTCAGCAGATCCTGTCCTGCTTACTGGTAAACCGCCCTTTTATCACCCTTTCAATCTCTGGCAGTGAGGAGGCAGAGGAAGAGACAGCCCCCCCAGCCACAACGCCCTCCCCAGTAATGCGGCAGCGTCCCAATGTTCAGCCTGAGTCTGGGATCAAGCGTCTGTGAGTACAAATGATTGGTTACAGAGACACACACAGTACCCTTTGGACCAGCCAGATAAGTCTCTGACCCTGACTGTGTCTGACCCTGACTGTGTCTGACCCTGACTGTGTCTGACCCTGACTGTCATATGTGTTGTTTTGACACTCACTGACACTGGAATGCTGATGGGCCTGAGATGCTGCACTGAGGGGATATGCTGAAGGGAGACTCACTGAAGCACTACAGACCTGTTTTGATGAGAGCATAGACCAGGCAGTGGTTTGGCAGGGGTGTAACGTCGCAATCTACTCACGATTCTGTTCGACAGACAATTCACGGCTCGTGCTTCGATAAGACAAACTAAGATCTCACATTTACATTTACAAAAAAAAGCCGTTTTCAGACCCTTTCTTTTTTATTGCAGTTTTTTTCATTATTCTGCAGACGTCAATGCGAATAGCAAAAGTCAAATCTAGAGGAAGAATTGAGATGTGCCTGTTGCGCCCTCTTGTGGTGACATTAATATACGATTTTGTGCCGTGGGGCATTGTTACACCCCTGCAATGTGTCATATTTTTGAATCACAAAATATCACGCCACAGTGTATTGTTACACCCCTAAATTTCAGTGACTGATCTCCCATCAGGAGCCCCTCCCTGTTTTTCTCTCAAAGCTCTGATTGGTTAATTAGTAGACAAAGTGTTCATTTTGTCTGTGACACAGACAATGGAGTGCCAGCGAAGGTCAGACTGACTCCTACAAACCTATTCACCATTTGCTGAAACCAGACAATCGCTAACCGAATGGGAACAACCCTATTGTTTCTACATTTACACAAAGATGTTTACAGTGCTTCTCAGCACTGAAGTGACATCATATTCCAGTCTCTCCTTGACCAGCCTAGGCCTGTAGATACACCTTCCTGATAGGATTCCACTTTCTGGGTAAGACTAGCTAAAATCAAGGTTGGTCGTCAGATGATTCAATTGCTCCTTTTCGACAGCAGTAAAATTTTCCATTTTTTTTATCAACTGCTAGCATTCAAGCGAAGACCAGACATCCACATCTAAATATATTTAAAATTACATAACTTTCTAGAGGGTTTACTTACTCTTTTGCATGACAGTATATTCCTGAAACAGTCAAATCCCGTTAAGTGGGCTTTATTGTCATATTCATGCATATACAAATGACACAAGATAATGTTCCCCCAGGACCACAGTGTGACGTACAGACTGGAAGTGACAGGAAAAGGAGGGATGCAAAAGAATTTTTCAAAATGCAAAATCTCAGGTCACAGTGCAAAGATGGGCGGGGGTGTGAGGGTTAGCATAATGTAGCGACAAAAACATTAAAATGAAACAATAAAATATCAGTATGCTGGCAATAGTAAATTGAGCAGAGCCTGGGGAGGGTGGGAGGGGTATGATGTGGTATTTTT
>JAODJX010000042.1:36376565-36386917 GCA_026776945.1 Isichthys henryi
TCCGGGATAGGCTCCGGACCCCCCGCGACCCAGTAAGGATAAGCGGTTTGGAAAATGGATGGATGGATGGATATTTTAATGCTGCAAAAGTCTGCTGTAAATTCATTTCATATGAATAACAGACAAAGGGGCTCTCAGGAAAATGTAGGAAGGCGTGAATGATGGGGGTTTCTGTAATGTGTTTATTTTTACATGAATTGAAGATCGTTGTTTAATAAGGTGAGTAATTAAATAAAGGGGCTGCCAAAGCTATCAGCTATGCTAGGCCTGACCGTACGGGAGGAAGGTTAGTTTCTAATGTGGTTTTACAGTGTCTGCTCAGGCATACTCTGTGTATTTGTGTAGGTTTTTAGTTCATGGCTCATCTCAGGCCTTGTGATTTCTATAGATTTTAGATTCAATGACCAACCCACTTCAGTTGTACCTCCTCCCACACATTACTGCCAACATGTTCCTGTGATTCCCACCACATCTGTCATCTCACTCTCGCTCACCTCTCCCTGTCTGTGCTTCTCTGGACAGGATATTTACAGCCATAATGCCGATGGTGGCGGCTGGATTGATTCCAGATGACCCCACTTTACAGCCAATCAGAAGACTCATTTCCTTTGTATGACAATCGTTTATTTTTTTCTGTGTTGTTGCCCTTTTTAAATGGAGCATTCTTACATTTTTAACTCACCCCACTCTGCATGTCATTGGCAATTAGAGGCAGATGTCACAGATGGGGTATTCTGATTGGCTAATTGCTGGGTGTCTGTCTGTTAGCAGTAGAACAGCCTTTGGAACGAAAGCCACTCAGAATGACCCCATCATTCAGCTCCTGCCATTTCCTGGTGCTTGGTAGCAGATCCTTTGTTTCTTGCTTCCCTAAGTGTTCAAGCGTTGATAACCATAACAAGAGCTCAGTCTCAGCGAAAGATGTATTTATGGCAATATGCAAAAGGTAGTCATTAAATCCAGTCATAAACCGTGATCTGATACCCTATTGGTGCTAGATTTCATGTACAGCATGGAAGAAGCCAGGTTTTACTGGTTACTAGTGGTTGTTACTGACATAGTGACATATTTGATAGCCTCCCCACTGACCTGGCCTGTTGTACTGGGACAGACAGACGCCTGAATTAACACCCACTATTGATGTTATGGTAAGCCAGCCCCCCACCCACTGAGAACCAAAACGCTGTGGGGATTATTTATGAGGTTCTCAGCTGTTCCTACGATTATCCTAAATGTGCCCTAGCTATTTGGAATATTTCTGCTGTCCTTCACCACCTTATTATGAAAATTCTGATTTTTAGATGTGGATGTGCTGGTTTTGGAAAAGACAGAGTGGGTGGGGGGCCACACAAGAAAGGCTGAGCGGCCCGTTTTTACAGAAGGATTTTTAATTGGTGCTTGAAAGGATCTGCAATGGATTAATTAGGGTCCAAGCAAGTAATTACAGCAATTATGTCCTGAGGAAGGCTGATGGGCGCTCAGAGATGGAGGGCACTGTGAGTCCACTTTCAGGGGAGGTGCCCCCTCCTCCCAGGGTCACTTTGGTGTGTGTTCAGGTGCCCCAGCTCTCCTTCAGCCATGACTGTGTGAGAGATGGTCACCTCTATGCGGTCACTTTTCAGAAAAATCTTCCAAGCTCCCTAGTAGAATGAAAACCTGCAGACCCTGCAGTCCACTAGGACATACAAAGACCCTCAAGACAAGGCATTGGTTTTGCCTGAGAATATGTTTGTCCCTGTGCACAGCTGAGTGGAAGCTCCTCATGGCAGCAGCAGGCTGATTGGCTGATGCTCTTAACATAATGCAATGTCACTAATCTGGTTATATGTTGACAAGAGGCTTCTGCACAGAACTTGTCCTCACTGTTGCTGTTTTCACAGTCTTTAGTGAATAACTGCTTTCCTACTTATTGCTTTAAAATACTGAAATCCTTTGCACTTAATTTTTTAATGGTTTCTAGTCCACAGGTTAATAACAACAGTAACGCCTATATCTACTGTTTAGAATTACATGCCTTTACTTGCTTTTTTGAGTTAACTATTTTGTAGCCAAATGATAAACTTGCCTACCCCCCCCCACCCCCCACCCCTTCTTCTCTCCCCCAGGTTTAGCCTTTTCTCCCGGGACAAGAGACGGACCTCACAGAGGAACGTACGCTTTGAGGAGAGCCTGTGGGAAGGCAGAGGCGACGTGTACACAGAGCAGGCCCAGGAGGCTTTGCAACACCTGTAGCTGCAGAGCTCCATGGGTCTTAGCTTGACGGCCACGTCCTGGGCCTGTAAGACTTAGCACTTGACTTTCGTACACCTACAACATGAAGGGGAGCTTTCTCTGTCTGCAAATAGCCAGGTTGACCACAAGGGGGCATGGAGGATACTAACTGCTTTAGAAGTATCATTAGCATTAAATAACTCCCATCGTCGAGTCCGTTCGCCTAGTATGCTAGGTGGGATTGTGCTTTATTTGGGCATTATGTACGTTCATTAGTGACTTGTGTAGCATCTCCTCCTATTAGTGCAAATACAATACAGCAATGAAATGGGACCTGACCCGTGGTTATCGTGTTGGCCTATAGGAAAGCTGAGCATTAGAATGCAGCAGGGGTGCATTGTGGGAACACAAGACGAGAAGAGGGGAAGTTTAAAGGAGCAGATGGTCGCCAGGGGAAATGTGGGACAGTGAGGGATTGTGGGAGTTATGGGCGAGGAGCAGGAGAGCCTCCTAAATGTGGGTCATTAGAAGGAGAGCAGGACGGAGAATGAGGCCAGCTTATTCAGCAGACCTGAAACGGACAGACGGTTTGTGTGATATTTCAGCTGGATAAACAGCACGGCTCCCTCTGCACGCTGCTGGTGGGCCTATGTGTGATGAGCTTTAATGGATCCAGTTACAGTGAGAGAGCAATGGAACGACACATGGCTTGACATGGACGCCATTGAGCTCTGCCCTGTTCAGACCTATTTACTGCACTTGGCGTGAGGCATTCATGCCAATTTCACCTACCCTATCCACCCAGGTTCATATCAGCTACATGTGGTGAGCACTGGATTCCTGATTCTTCAATATTGGTTTATGCAGGAACCACCATGTACAGGGTGGCCTAAAAGTAGGTCTTTATACTGCTTTAATTTTACAGCACTGATTGAGTCATATTTAGTCTCCTGTGTGTTTGAAATGTCTTCCGTCAGTGTTGATACTTTCCTGAAGCCTGTCCCTGTCACCTTGACACACTTCAGCACACAAAACAAGTTAGCATCCATGTCCACAGATGCTTGCGAGATTAACTCCTTCAATTCATCCACTGTGTGGGGCTTCCTCTCAAAAAACTTCTCCTTTACTACAACCAAAAAAAGTCCATGGGTGTCAGGTTGGGTGAACATGATGGCCAGTCAATGCTGCCATGTTGTCCGATCCACCGCTGTGGAAAGGTGTTGTCAAAACCGTATACCTACCTTAATTTTGCAAAATAAAAAATGTTACTTCATAAAATAGAACCTTTACTATGTAAAATGAAAGCTGTATACCTACCTTTTGGCCTGCCCTGTATAAGGCAAGGAACTACCAAATCCATCTATCAAACAATCCAGAACCCTGGAGATGGAGGGTGGTGTCAAAACATTGGTTTGATTTGAATCTCGAAAGAGAAATAGTCATTTTATCATTGTTTGAAAAACAATCACTGTAGTCAATACAGTCCAAAGGCATTTGTTGATGACACTACAGAAGTTTTTATAAAAACCCACTTATATTTTCTTCTATACATTTTTTAAATGATTATTAATGTTTGCTCTCCATTGCTTTCTCACTTTGGTTTTAGAGTTACTTCAAATGAGTATTTTTGTTGTTTAAGCTCTTCTTTCGTTTTGTCTTGGAATATAATGAGATCACCGCGATTGTCGGCCATATTGCTGTCGGCTTGTCGGGGGGGCTTGTGCCTGTGAATCGCACACAGGGTTCCTTTGTAACCCAAACAAGTAAACTAAATAATCACTGTTTGACCTATAAACTTATCAAAACATGGATATTTAAAAATGAGACAGGGATAATTGAACACTGTGAAAACATCACAAAAATAACCTTTTCAAGGGGATTTAAAGATGTTTTAAACTATCAAGTTACACCATTTAAGAGTGAAGCAGTTTGATTAAACTGATCAACAGGCAGATCCACATTTAAAGGGAATGTTTTATACTTGTACATCAGTCCAGCAGAACAGTAATCATGCGAGAACAGCATCACTACCTTTAGACTTCCCTGAACCCCAGCCCAGCTGTGTTTTCGTTCAGTAGCTCGATCAGTGTATCCATTGTTACATATTTTGAAAACATCTGTAGGCTCCACTTCAACTTACTTTGTACAAAATAAATCTGAAGGCTATTTAAATTTGCTTTTCAGGTTACTCAAGTGCCATCAGTTCTCTGTATAGAAATCTATTGACTGGCATTGATTTGTATTCAATTTATGTGCCTTGAAAATATTGTTTGCAAAAATAAATAACAGTATTGCTTCCAGCTGTGATTTTGCAATAAATATACCATGTTTTAATGTCTGTAGGTTTGTACTCCTTGTTTATGTAGCATCATATCACCTGTGCAATAATATATGTGATTCATTACATCATGGCATTGAGGTCACTTCAATATTCTTTGTTTTCTTTTTTTAATAAGCTACAATTTTTTGTTGCGCCTCCTCAGACCAGCTACAGGGTATCTGTCCACTGTAAGGAGCTGCCCAATGACCCAGCAGCAGAATCTGTTTGGGCAGCTGAAGGCTCCGTATGCTTGTAGGCCTTTCCGGAAAAGTTTCTTGCTATTTAAATCAAATCAAATTAAATGTGTCTCTAATTTATATAGTCTAGTAATTGTATTACATTATTTCAACTGGTTACTTTGCTTCCAGTTGTCTAACCCCAGGTGGTTCTCAATTCCAAGAATGCAATGATCATACTCGTGGTCCTGGCAAGACTTGCTAACTAGCCTCCCAAGAATGAACACATCCCTGAGGTGGTAGGTCATGTGGTTGGTGTGGCCACTCACTGTAATCAGTGCATGCTCCTTACATCTACTCAGGGTTGGTGGTAGGATTGGCTCTCCATGGTCCATTCAAACTAGTGTGGTGCTGAGTTATCACCCGTCACATGGCTGTACTCAGGTTCTCATCCCATGGTTAGATGGAGCCAGTACAAGGCTGGGACATCTAGCATTGGTCAATGTTAAATCTGGACAACATTCAAGCTAGCAAGTGACATTGTGTTGAACCCTTGGCATGTGGTAACCATGGAAACATAGAATGCTGTATGACCATGGAAGATGATGACCAGGTCTTCAAATCCATACCTGTAAAGCTGTGCTTTTCATTCCTGTACATCCCAGGGCCTTAATTAGTCCCATTATAATTTTCCTTTTGCCCAAGGAGATCCCAGCTCTCCCAGACAGAGCGTGAAATTCTCTTACCTTTATTTTATTGGCAATGATCTGTTACATATGGCTTTGATGAATAGGAGTTAAAGTAGTTAATTCCCTGTGTTAATTTACTGTGTAATATCCCTCAAATAGACCATACTGGGTTTAAATACCCAATTATTTCTTAAAATGAGCAAAATACCTGAATCCTTTGGATGTACGTTTCCAAAAAGAAAACCTTACAAACATCCAAGCTAAGCTATTAAAACATAGATTTCTTCAAGTTCACATTAAGATCCCAATCAAATAAAAATAATAATTTAATCTGATGAAAATGATTTGAATTAACTAACTTATTACTAGAAGCTTGCGTCTAATTAGTCTAGCTCCATACCTACAAGAGAATAATCTCCATTCATCGGCCATTCACACTGCAGATGGAATGAATGTACATGTATATCACCACCCCTAACTAACCAACTGCCTCCTATTGTCCCGAGGCGCGTTTTGCGAAAGCGTAGTTGCTCATTACTTAGCAGGAATCAGGCAACTGAATTTAAGTTTCTCGTTTAACTTGTCATTTCTCAAGAGCGTGCTGGTACACGACTGTATCGCTAGGTGTCGCTTTAGGCTGTTATGATCCCGCTATACTGTACTTGGAGTTTATTCACGTATTGACGCATATACGTGTACGGTGTACCCCAAGTTCTCCCGCGAGTCGCGACCCTGATGATAGATACGGGATCAGATGATGGATGCATTGTGATTCTGAAATTCTGTAAATTGTTCACAAATTAAACATTAGCAACAACAATAGTAGTAGTAGTAATAATAATAGCTTTATGAGTCTACTATTCTTAATCGCTAATAGACTAAACAGTAGTGAACACTAACCTACTTAGTAAACTTTATTACTATACCAAGTCACCCCACAAGGCAATTTCAATAATTCACTTAGATCTCACATCTAAAACTTGTGACTTATGACAGATCAAAACACCAGTATAGATGAGACACACCATAATTAAAGGAGAATGTGTACTTGATTTAGTTTTTGATGGAGTTACATCTCTACGTGAGTTTTAATACTCACGGCAAATAACGTTGCGTGAGGTATGGGGAGGTATAGGGTAGTTGCCCGATGGACTTAGAGGTGCTGAAACACCCCAAGAAAGCAACTAAAATCTTTAAAACCATCGGGACACCACAGTGTCAATGAAAGAAAACGCAACAGAGAATTTTTGTCTAAGTAAATGGAGCTGCAAAAAGCACATATTTGAAGATCTCTTGCTGCCAAATTTGCGAAGGAGTTGGCAGTGGAATAAGGAAAATAAATGGATTTTGCGGTTCAGATCTTGCATTCCTGTATTAAATGACACTGAATTTACTGCGATACCTTGTGAAAATAAGTTCAAGAGAGGGATACATTTAAATAGGATAATTTAATTAATAGTAATTTAATTAATAGTTTGCAGGTAAAAACCTGTAAGTTTAAAATCTGTGACACTTTCCCAATAGATGAACACTAGGAGGATTTGAGAGAGAGCTGACTAATTTCCCTCTATCTCCTACTTCAGTGCTGAACTGAAAGGCTGAGGATTATTTTAACATTTATTCAGATGACTTTTCTGTTCCTAAAATGGTGAATCTGATGTGAACCTTGCAGTGGGTTAAACAAAGTTGAGAATTTTGTACCTTGCCGTTCTTCCTTTCTCACCTAAACTAGCTGATGTTTCAGCTTTCTTTATGTGCCTATTAAGGTCTGATTAATTGTGCCCTTGAGAGGTAAAGTGGGCTATCCCACGTCAGTCAAAAATTAGTTTAGTGTCTAATATTAATTATTGAGGGTCTATCTATCTTTTAAATATACCGAGATCTGTGCTACCTATGATATATATTAATTGTAGGGTATAGGCACACAGATTTTTTGAAAAAAATTCAACTTTGGAGCTCATTTTCTCAAAACTTTGTTTTTGTGGGATAGCACACTTTACCTCTCAAGGGCACAATTTTGGGTTGCTTTTCATATGGTTGAATTTTAGTATTTTAATGTACAACAAAACAGGACAGGAGTGGAGGTTAGAGAGCACTAGTTTATTGAGTTAACTCTGAAGAGGTTAGGTAACCCTGATCCTGGAGTGCCGTTATCCAACAGACATTTGCATTTATCCCATCTGACGAGTCACTATCTGCCTGAGATCAGGTGTGGGTCATCAGGCACCAGGGAGGTTGGAAATCTTACTGGGTACTGGCACTCCAGGATCAGGGTAGCCTACCCCGGGTGGGTTGAGTTAGCAGATCCTGGCCAACATATCTCCTTCAATTTTGCGCTACACATATAACAACTGAAAGCATTTGCTTGCATGGTAATGGGGTATTCTGAGAAAGATGGGAGACCAGCTTTTACACCCAGCCTGAGAGGACGTGCACAGAGGGTGTGCCCAGAGGGTCGCCTACAACCGACCATTCCCTGTGAACTTTGTAGGTTCAGATTCATCATGAGACCCTGCCAAAACAAGCTCCTTGTCCTGCCCAGATCTAATCTGGAGAGACATTCCAGTTGTTGAACCGATCCCCCACAAGAGTATCCCCATCATCCTATCCACTTGTGCTTTCATTATATGTGGGCAACCAGCCTTTTTTTGGTACTAGGATGATTTAGTTTTATTGTACAGCTTCAATATTTAAGAAACGAAGCTCTTGTAATGATTAGCTTCCCTTCCAGTGGCTAAGAGGGTCATCCAGTTAGCCTTCATCTAAACAACCTGATGTCATAGGGTCTCAGGCACCTTGAAGAGCTCCACCATCTTGCAGAATGCCTACCAATGTTGTCAGATGGACTGGGGATGCCAAATATTTCAGGACATTTCAGACTAGATACAAGAACTGTCAAGTATAACAGATCATTCTCTAATTTTGATTGCATGTCTTTCTCAAATTTCTTATTTAAATCATGTACTTTGTGATGTGGCATAGCTTTCACTGTTGGAATATGATTAAAATACATTTCTTCTATCCTTAAACTGTTTTGTCATTTGAGCTTTGCTGAGGTAGTAAGTATTGTATTTCACTCTTTGACCCTTAGCTTGAATTTTCCCACCAGGAGATGGTGATCCGAAGCTGAATCTGCTCCTCGTCTTGTCCTGGTATCTTCCATAGTTCTCCTGAACTTTTTATTGACACAAATGTGATCGATTTTGTTTTCCGTGACATGATCTGGTGACAACCAGGTTGTTTTGTGGATTGTCTGGTGGGGAAAAACACTCCCCCTATTACCAGAATATTGTTCACACAGGTCTCAGCAAACATCTAGCCATTTTCATTCATGGTCCCCACTCCATGTTTACCCATCACTGCCTCATATCCCTCATTTCAGCCTCCAGTCTTGGCGTTGAAGTCCCCCATCAGGATAATGAGGTCCCTGGCTCCAATGCTACCGAGTAGATGGTTTAAGCTGTCGTACAGTAGAACCTGTGCTTGACCTCATCATCTGCCTCATTGGTAGGTGCATAGCACTGGATTATGTGGGCTTTCACTCTCCTGTTGCTGGTTTTGAGGGTTGCTGAGATGAGCTGGTGGGTTCCTATGCAGTTAGAGCCTTTCTGGTGTCTTTTGTCAACACTCCCTTCATATTGTTTGTTGCCTCCTCTTCATGTCTATAATAAATTATGGACTGGCCACTGATCAATCTGACCTCACCCGACTACGTCCATCTTGTTACTGCCAGGCCTAGGGCTGAGAGGTTGTATCACTCCATTTCCTTGGCAATGGTTGCAGCCTCGCCAGCCTGAAACATGGTTCTAATGTTCCATGTCCCCACGAGGATGGATTTCCTTGCCGTCAGAAGGTGCTGGTAAGCATCACAGTCCCCATTGCTGGGGCACCTTCTTCAGACAGGTGTATGATTTGGTTTTTATTCGTCAATGTTTCTGTAACTGGAACGTTTTTTACAGGATGGGTTAGTTAACCCCACGCCCAACCCCAACCCTACTCTAGAAACCTGCCTGGCATGATTGAACCTATTGAGGGTATGAACCCCCACCGATATAGCCTTTATAGTCACGGAGGCACACAAGCAACCCCACCACAACAAGGTAGCAGCACACTGCTACCCCCGAAATGCAAAATGCACCCCCATATGAAAAATGCCCCCTAAATGCAAAGCGCAAACCCCAAAATGAAAAACACCCCCTAAATGCAAAGGCAAACCTGAAAATAATAAAACACACCCCCACATGCAAAGCGCATCCCCAAAATGAAAAACGTCCCCCCAAAACGCTGAACACAACATTAAGTTCTACTGGAAAAGGAAGGTACATACATGCACTGTTTGACAGGGATCGTCGCTGATTGGATGGATACGCTGTCTGTCTTGTTAACAGGAAGGAGGGCCAATGCATCATAGAAATAGCATGTGAAACAAGAAGAGTTTTAGAAAAATACAAAGATGTATTGCTCTCATAGTGGCAAAAAGATTCCCGAAACATCACAGGTGAAATTTTGCATTGGTTGTGGTAAGGGGTCTTAAGGGGATTCTTGATGTTAAACCCGCCTCCGAACTTCCTTCAGGTAAGATAAGCAAACAGTACATCACTGGTGCTAAGGGAGTCCATGGAGCACTTTTTCAAGCTACTGAGGGCAGTACCATGCCTGGCGGGCAACAGGCTATATATGTTTGTATAGAATTATGTTGAAAAAGACACTCCTGTGCTGTATTAGTATATACTAGACAGTATAAAGATGTGTGAGTGTAAATACATTAATAAGATGAGGGAATGACATTGCTGGGGTAAGGAAACTGTCAGAAAGGGCGTGTGTGTACGAGTAAACATGCGTGCATATTAGTCTATTGTTGTGCATGTTAGTCTATAGTTGTACTCCGGTTTCCCCCCACAGTCCAAAAACATGCTGAGGCTAATTGGAGTTGCTAAATTGCCCGTAGGTGTGCAT
>JAODJX010000042.1:36389613-36407411 GCA_026776945.1 Isichthys henryi
CGATGGGCTGGCCCCCCATCCTGGGTTGTTCCCTGCCTCGTGCCCATTGCTTCCAGGATAGGCTCCGGACCCCCCGTTACCCAATAGGATAAGCGGTTTGGAAAATGGATAGATGGATGGATGGATTTTGTTTAAGTTTATTCCTTGAAAAAAGGACAACTCAAGAAAGTGAAATAGCCAAAACACATTCTTAGCTTGCTGGGTATGTAATACAATATCATGCAGACATTTATTTATATTGGAATGTGGTTTTTATCTCCTTTTATCAATGCCCACACATTTTCAGTTAAACATAATTGATATATAAAATTCATATCAGCTCAGGATTTATGTAAGGAAACAAATCACCGCAGTTATTATTTTCTCAAATATTCGACATTATTGAAAAAAATTCCTGAAAAAGTTCGCTTCCCTTGTTTTTTTATTAACGGTAAAACGGAGCTACTGTTTGATGTGACCTTTGAAATTTCAGTTCACAGTTTAACTTAAATGTTTAAATTGTTATACTGTTCTTATGAAAAAAAACTACATATGAATTTCTGAATGTATTTGAGAAATATTCAAAAAATAGGCCTATTCAGAATAAGTTGCACATTTTGAGTGTTCAATCGGAATACAAATCTGAATACATTAAAGAGTCAGCAACTAAATTCTATTTTTTTCTATTCTGCCCGGCACTGTGTGCAGTGTCACACCCCTAACGGACAGCCATGCAAATAGACGCGGACTTGCAGTGGCGCTAAGGAGAATGATTAAATGTGTGCCAGCCACAAAGACATGTCGTGTGGTTGGTGTGTAGTGTCCGTGACAGTAGCTGACAACATGAATTTACACAGAAATTTACATGCATTAGGTGACATGTGTGCAGTGACATTTAATAAATCAGGAAGTCTGCTAACTTTATAACTATTACCCAGTAAGCAGGTAGGCCTAATTGTTTTGTAATAATCAATATTACATAATACCATTATTAAAGTCACTAACTCAGTGTAGAGCAGAACTGGAGGAAAAGACTGTATCATAACTCAGTTTCAAACCCAGCTACCAGTGCAGGAGGGTGGCGAGGGGCATTCACTCCCAGATCCATCGCGGGAGGGGACCACTGCAAAAGTTAATGGAGTGCCCCTTTTGATAGCAAAACTGCCAACGATTTATTGAGACCCCAGCAAATTTCACCGTGTGTAGGCATGTCTGTATTACACTGTGGGGACCAAGCATCCGGAGAATTTAATAAAAACCTGTTATTCTACCATTGTGGGAACTTTATTTTTTGAAATTCAGTTTAATAAAAATGAAAAACAACAAAAGTCTTGTATTTTATTTGATTACTTATAGTTGGTATAGTTATAGGTCCTCTTGTTGGCATTAGGGATTTTCCCATAGACATGAATGGACGGTCTCCACAAAGATACAATTAACACAAATGTGTGTGTGTGTTTTTCTCAATAATCCAAACCTTAATATAAACTTAACCATGTTAACCGATTCCCGGTGATGGGGAAGGAGATATAACTTTTCATAAAACAAAGTAATTTGCACGTTTTTAGTTTCAGTTTTCGGAGAACATCACGTGCCTTTTCACCTGACGGCTCTCGCGGCTTCACCGGTCTCTAAGGGGACGGTGCAGGCGCCCTGTCGCCCGGTTCGGATCGCAAAGGTGCCGCACAGCCATAGGCCCGCGGTCACGTCACTCAAAAAAAAAAAAAAACGGAATCACCAACAGAAACCGGAGAAGGAAGTTTTCCAAGTGGACAGTTAACGGGTCACTATTGACTATTAATCGAGGAAGATACTGCAATCACTTCTGCTTAAATAAATATAAAATAATCTGGTAATCTACAGGGCCTCACACTTCTTTGCCGATCTTTTTTTGGCAGCGACAATGCAAGATGTGTCAGACCCATCGCCCGCTCAGGCTTTTGAAAAGGACGCGTTTCAGCTCACGGTGGCGGACGTGTATGACATCTCCTACGTTATCGGCAGGGACCTGCTGAAGATTACCCAGCCGGCTGACGTGGTCTCCGAGCTGCAGTTCAAGATCGTCAGGGTGCTGGAGATGTTCGAAGCGCTGGTGAATCGATACAGCCTGACCGTGGAAGAGCTCAAAATGGAAAGGGACAATCTGAAAACCGAGTTGGACAGGATCCTGGGTAACTGTGCAAACGGGCAGGGAACGGTGAGTCCTCCATCAGGGGATTTAGAGAAGTTGCACGGCAGTAAAATCAGTGGTTGGTTAAGAAAAATCTTATGCTTGCTCACTCTTTCTGTGTGTAGCGAAGGATGGATAATACAGTGTTCGGGTGGTTCCATGTCCAGCATACATGTTTTAATTTCCACAATGTGATATTGAACAAGGAGCATAGTCCAGTTTGCAGTGAATAATTTAATCGAGAACATGTGAGGCTCTTAAGTAATGTTCTGGGGGGAAGTTACTTGAATTTCTGCACTCAAAAAGACAATCCAGTTTATTGTGTAAGCCTTCAGAAATGACATTGCTGTAAATGGTCTCTCTTCAGTAATCACGTTTATTGCCCAGAAATCGGGGTAATTCTCATGGTTCTTGCCAGCTGGGTCTCTTGTAATCAGATGTAATTTGAAAGTAGGACATTGTTAATTCTTTTTCTGGTAGGAAAAAGGATAAATGGTTTATTTATACCAGCGCTTTATCTGTGATTGGACTGCATGAGATTCTTCCAACAAAATGCCCCTAGGTGGGAACTCACGCATTCTGTTCTGTAGTTATAGAGAATTAACATTTCTTGATCCTTGTATTTTGCGCTTCCAGCAATTGCTGGGGCCAGACAAGCTTGTAGTGGACCTCAAGGACCCCAATCGGCCTCGTTTCACCATGGAGGAGCTGAAGGAGGTGCTGCAGGAGCGGAATCAGTTGAAGACCCAATTTCTTCTAGCCCAGGAAGAGTTGCAACTCTATAAAAGGTATGCACTCAGCAGAAACCTACTATGGAATTTTAGTGATTGTCATTGACACCACAGCACACGACAATGAAATGTGTTCTCTGCATTTAACCCATATGTGACAGTGTGATTTAGCAGGGGGCAGCTAATTCAGTCTCCAGGGAGCAGTTCTTGGGGGTGATACCTTCTTGGTTGGGGATTCGAACTTGCAATCTTTCAATCACAAGTGTGCTTCCCTAACCCTTAAGCCGCCACTGCCCACAGTGGTGTTGAAAGCTCTAGGCCACCTATTTCTATATCTAACCTTCATTTTAGTCTGGATAAATGCTCTTTACGTTGATATGCAGGGTCGTTATCGTAGTTCCTCATCTCCAACACACATTATGGTGGTTTGTCCACAGCGGCGTTTTGCACCAGCCTGAGCCGTCCATGGCCGACATAGACCTGGAACCCAGAAGAGCCGAGGCCTCAAATGCCAACATCGAGACAAAGGAAGGGCCTAAAGAAGAGAAGACAACCATTCGAAAGCTGTAGGTTGTGTTGTCGTGCAATGCCCGGTATGCGAAGCTGGCAGACTCTGAGCAAACAGGTTTTGCGGGGGACTCAAACAATGGCCACAAGCCACTATCTACACTGCCTAAAATTATGCACCATCTGTGGCATAAAAAATCCGGATGTCTTGCACTTCTGAAAGTAATTTCTGGGTAGGGGGAGGGGGCACAAAATTTTTCTGTTATGGAATGAAAATATTTCTATAAGGAGGCTGTTGACTAGGAGGTGGCACATGGATTAATGATGAAAGACAGGTACAAGGTTTTACATGTTTTATTTACTTTCATCTAAAGCATCGTTCCAGGTTTCTGAGGGTGCACTTAAGAAGCCTAAACCATCTCCCTCCTTTTCAGGTTTTCCTTCACAAAAAAATAACCATCGTGAGCACCAAGACGTCACCACGAGTGACCCAGCCTGGATCTAACAGAACTGGACTTTTTACACAAACACGGCCCAGTCCACGGTGCAGGATGGCATCGTGTCAGATGAGGAAATGGAGCTTGTAGGACTTTAAGCTCAATGAGTTTTTCTGAAATCCATCAGCAGACAGCCAATGTGCCAATTACCATTATTGCCTTGAAACTGAACTGAGGACAGGCCTGAAACATGGCTGGGTGCTGCAGTGAGAGAGGCAGGACACTCCTGGTAAGGCCCCCACATCTGGAAAGGTGATACATTAACAATGGCAGCTGTGATGTAATCAGTGAATGGGAAAAATGAAGCAGTGAAACCTACAACAGATGAGATCAAATTTAATCAGTTCTCTGTTGTCATTTGTTAAACCAGACCGTGATTGACTGAGCACAGTTATCCCCACACAACTGTGGGGTTTCACTGTCTCTCTTCCTACAGCTGGTAGTACAGGGAGTTCTGTTCAAGCTCAACACATGTCATTAAATGGGAGATATGTGTTAGAATAAAGGTAGACTTTATGTTGGTTTTTAAAAACATTCCAAATGCCTTAACTTCCACATCCAAGAGGCTCAGTTTGACTAACGAATATGGGTTTCAAGCAGCAATAATCAATGAACACCTACCTGGGTTGCTTCAACCATTAAGTGAAGACTGCAGTAAAATGCTTTAATGTATGGCAAAAAGGGTAAAAATTCAGGTTAAGGAGCACTATTTTAATAAGTTCACTTGAAACATTTGGTTAGACATTTGACAGCTTTGTGTGTGAGGTACAGCTCTTGTTCAAGTTCATAAAATAACTAGGTTCAACACGGCAAGGAAGGAGTAAAATTTAAGATGAACTTTAAGCTACAGCCTAGGAATTTCATTCCAGTTAACGGCTTCAAAAGATCCAGCTCATTTACACACGCTTTCTTCCTCAACCACAAATTTATTGCTAAGCATACCTCCTAACATTAAAGACTGATAAAATGCAGAATGTGGTCTATTCCCACCAGCTGGAGTCACTGACCTACCCGTATACAAAAGTACATAAAAATTGCTTCGGAAAATTATCATTAATATTTAAAAGTTGATGCCATTACATTTGAAGGACTGCCATAACTTGGGTATGTGCCCCAGCAACCCACAACCCCCCCTCCCCCAAAAAAAGCACATATGCTTTTACTAAGGCCATTCGCAGTTTTAAAATGGTCTAAAGGAAAAAAAAAAAATGCTGATTCTCTCTTCTTGGAATACAGCTGCTGATTGAGGGAAGGAAAGGTAAACATATGACATCAGTGTTTGAGCCAAGGGTGAGCCGCAATGGAATCCTTACTGCGGTCACCATAGTCGTACAAAAGCTCCTCCCCTTTCTCAATGTCTCTGGAAGCCACCAGTATCAGGTGAGGTATTCCATTTATGTTATGCAGTTTGGTCTGGCAATTGCCAGTTTTGCTGTGGTTTATCAGCCTCCCCAGGCGATTAGTTTCCTTCGTGGCATCCACACTGGAGAGAAGGGGGCAGGAGATCAGTTGGTTGGTTTAAGGTAAACATGCCACCAAGTTAAGTGACGATTGGTCTCCCTAACAAAACACTGGCAACACTGCATAGTCAGTGACATGACAAAAGCATGCTGCACTAGTTCACAATTCACTGCCCTCGGGCATCTGGGCAAGTTAATATTTCAGCTGCAATAGCCCCTGTACAATCTAAAGTGGAGGGAATGAAATACTGCAGAAACACATTTACTTATCCATAATGAACGGTACACAAATAGGGGCAGACAGGGTTGTTTGTCAAATACCTACCAGTAGGTTTTGCTTAGATACTGGAAATAGTACATGTAGCAGCCGGTGGAGGGGTCCTGCGCATAGGCGGCCTCCCGTTCCCTGGCGTCATTGATCTGGAGCAGGTCTCCATGGTACTCCACAACATACTCCCCCTTCTGAAAGCTCCGCTCAGCAAATACGCCCCTTCCTTTACCCTCAATGTGCTTCACCTGCCGGCGTGTTGATCATGTCGTGGGAAAGGCAGCCGGTTATTCCCAGAGTTAATTACCCGGCTGATACACTTTTTTTTTTTAAATACATAACCCGATCCACCTGAACATTAATGCCCTTAGTCCTGGCACATCATTAGAGTGCATAAAAGAACCAAAGTATTGCACCCACACCGGAAACGTAGCCAAAGTGCTGAATTGAGAAGCTTATATATCCCCAGTGCCCACCCGCTGCGAGAGCACATTACCTGCATGCCTTCTTCAATCCCATTCTTTATCAGGTGATTGATGCGCTGCTGTTCTTTGCACTGTCGACAAGAGTTTGGACCATCAGCGTGACTCAGAGGCTAGTGCACGCAGGCGCGCACACACCATTCAATGCAGATCTGGCTGGCTTAAGGCAAACAGCAGCTGCTGTGTGATCCTTTCAGAAAAGGATTAACGGCTTTAACTACTAATGAAGCAAGGTCTGGATATGGACAATATGAACAAGCTCAGAGCAACATACATATAGCTAGGTTAACATAGGAATTTCAGTGTATTGCATTGTACATTACTTTGGTAACCAGCAAAATCCCTTTAAAATCACAATTTTAAAGAGATAATCAAGATCTTTTGCCCATGCATAAATATGTACGTGGAGAACATTTTAGTGCCGTGAAGCATTTCGATGAGGGCCGAAAGAAAAAAGATGCTCACAGCAAGATGGAGGTCACTGATTTTTTTGCAGGCCTCATGATGAATTCCTTAAGGTAGCTGCATTGTTTGTCCGTCATGAAGCATTGACCTTTCTGCATTAATTGCATCCTGCTGCTGCCTTTCACCATTTTCTCTAGCAAATCAGTTTTTGCGCAAGTCAGAACATTTGACTTGATCTGCATGCCAGCGGCCATGGTGATGCAATACTGTCACACCAAATCACACAGCAAAACACTGAAACTCAGGAATGAGTTGGACTTCAAGGCTGAAAGGTTTGCAATGGGGCCGACTTTAGGCCTGAATCTATCCTGTATGAATATAACAGCAAGCTCATTACCAACTGCCATACTACCCACTCCCATAGATCCTGGCACAAATTAACACATTTCAGATGAGCTGTGCATCAAAAGACAAAAACACGTCTGACAGAAGCAAAGACGGAGCATCCTGAACAAGCAGCAAAGGGACATCCGTACTTACCGTGTTGGAATATTTTAATTCTGCCTAGAAATCAGCACTGACCTTAAGCTCACTTTTGCTCTTCCTGGAGCTTCTCCTTATAGGATAATAATCAGTGACCTTTCTGTTCTGGGTCTCCTTCCCTTCTGCTCTGTAGGAGGCAAAAATAGTATAACTAATCGATGCAGCCCTACTATGACAGCGCACATGTACTCAGCACCGATACCACATGATGTCACATCAGCAACAGTTAAGCAAAATAAATGGGGGGGAGGGGCTGGTTAATCAAGTTCCAATAATTGCTGTATCAATGTAATTCAAATCATAATTACACATCAATTCATAGGAAAGTGTCTTAAAGAACAAAATCCTAGCGTTTAAATAAGATGGGAGGGCAACAAGCAAACACTAAACACAACATTAAGAATGTATAACCCAGTACATGTACTCCCCACCCCCCCTCCTCCAAAACAAATCTAGAATCTGAGGAATCACATGAGCACCCATGTTGGATGTGAATCACTTACGTTTTCAGATTAGATTTCTTGGGTCTAACCCTGCGCCGAGCAGCACAGCCAGAAGCAGGCCCGGGTTCTGTGGTGGCACTGGAGGCTTCTCCTTGAGACTCCTTGGGCTGTGGCTCCTCTGTCCGACATGGGAGGCACTTCTCGCCCTCATAGTCATGGCCCCCCCTCCTGGCAGTAGCAGCTGCTTCTGATTTCACATTGTTAGGCCTCACTGCAAGGGTGAGCAAGGCACACATTCACAGGTTGGGGAACGTGCTTTAAGACCTACTGCTTCATTTTATAAAATCTGGAGGATCATTTTAAAAATACCCACCATTAAACAATGTCATAATATGTTCATTTCTGAAAACTGAGGCCATTGATTGGCAGGAAATTGTTCACAGTGCTAACTCAGACCTTTTGAGTTAAACTAGCCATTTTGTGGTTTAAAACACACATTTAAAAACAAGACTAATTAATATATTGTGGCAACAATCCACATTTCTCAAAAGGACATCAGGGAAACTGCTGTCATTCATCTTCCTGCCTCCAAGGGCAAACTGAATGAATGGAAAACAAACCCGAACAGGCCAGTTTACCTTCGGCTTGTCTGTCCGTTTCACTTTGAACCACTTGTTTCACAGAAACCTTCCCCTCATGTCCAAGGGGGAGGGATTTATCATGGAGTGGGGAGCGGGACTTGCCAGAGGTGAAGAATTTTTGGATCACAGACTGACCGTTATACAAGACGTCCTGCAAAAAGGAAATGTGAGCATTAACACTAATTGAGGACATCTACTGTGATTAGAAGGATGAAGCTTCAGATGTTAGGATACATCAGCCTGCTAATTAAAGTGGGCATCTGAGAAAGGATGTCATTAAAGGCAACTTTAATTTCCAGAATGATAATTATAACAGTACACTCAATGCCAAGTCTAAGGATTAATTCTGTGCACAAAAATACTCGATGCCTTCAGTAAATTCTCTTTGCCTTGGAGATCAGCACATTCAGGGACACAAAACTAAAACCCTTATTTCAATGTGTCAGGAACATTTAGAGCCAAAACTGAACCATGCATGCATAAATACCCACACACAAATCACTTTATAAACAGAATTCTCGTGCCAAATGCACGTGCAACTTCACCTGCAAATTACATAATTTTCATATGAAAGTTTGCATTAAATGGCCACCTGGGCATACTCGCTTTGCAGACCACTGACAGAACCTCATCTTATACGCAGATCAGATTCAAATTAATTCAGATCAATTTATATTTAACAACAGTCCTGATATCGCCTATATTATATTATCAACCGTTTAACTTTAATGGCAATTATAAAAAGTGCACATACCCCGTTCATTTCTGGTTGGTTCTCTTTTGTCCCCTTTTCTGCGATGCGAGGAGCGTCGTCAGCTTTAACTTTGGTCGAAGTCAGGCGTTTCTGTCTGCCTTGTACCAAGAAATAAAACACATTCTTCGGTTGCCAGAAGGGTTTTCGGATTCCTCGGCCTACCGGGCACTCAGAAGTGTCACCATCAGGGTGTTTTCCCCTCTTCAACCGAGGCAGCTTTTATCGTTCCTCCCATCCGCCATGTTTTAACTTCTGGTGAAGCACCACGTGAGCATTTAAAGGCTAGGACCCAGCTGGTCGCACTTCCACTACTGTCCGAGAGAGGGCGACAGCCTACCAAAGCGGCACGTTAACAACACTTCTGTAGTTTCCAAAACCTACATAATTATACGAATGCCATACCCAGTCATTCATTTACTGTGTTTGCTTGTCCTTTGCAGGTAAATTTTAACGTTCCATTTGGAGCTGCCGAGTTTTCCCAAGCAAGCATTCACATGTGTCATTCACACAATGGTGACAAAACACACCAGCATAACAGAGCAAAAAAAATAATAAAAACTAGATATGATAAAATGCTAAAAGCAGTGAAGCTAGCCACAAAAGCAGAAACCTTCGTTGGCGTCGCAGGGGAACAGCAGCCTATACTGCAAATCTAAAAGCCATGCTCTCGACGTATAAGTGGGTGCTCCCATAAGTAATATAAATTACAAATAAAACCGCGGGCGCAATAATTGTCTCGACGGATATATATACTTGCTGTGAAATAAATACTTACCTTTTGCCATTGCAACTACGAGCAATACTTTTCAGCTGAGCGGTCTGTAGACTTGAAAGAAAAAAAAAAGCCGAACGCTGCTACCAAATTTGAAACATTCAAACGTACATGACCTCAAAACCCATTATAATTTCCTTTACCGTATTTATTACCATAAACTATCACTTCTTTCTCTATTAGCTGGAAAGTGCATGATGAAGACGCTTATTTCGCACGAGCCCGTGGCTTGGGCGGACCTGGCCGTTTTAAAATCAACCTAAATGCTGATTGGTCGGAAGTCCCGCTGCTTCGATTTGATTTGTTTAAGCAGACAAGCGACAAATACATTTCCGGCATGTCTCTGGTTTTTACTTCACTCCGGGTTGTTCTATTTGAGGAAAAGAGTATGGGATTATCATGCATTTGTTCATGCTTCAAAATGAAAAAAGTCTAACAATATTATAGCTAGTTAAGTGTGGTACCATATAATATTTAATAATAAAAAAGGTGTCTCTTTATAAAACGGATTCAATTTCCTTTGTTTAATTACAACCAGCAGCCGTACCGGAAGGGAAGTCGACAATTAACACTTAAACGGGTTTAAGCATTAATATAAACACGCATTCTGCGGTAAAAAAATAAATAAAAATTGAACGGTTACAACGTTTATTAATCTGATTGATAATATACAGATACGAGATACATTGCATCATATTTACAAACCTCTTGCGGGGCAAAGCATGCCGGTAGCAATAATAATAATGATTCAATAATGCCTCGGTGCCACAATATGAGCGAACCCTATTTCATATGAGGATTTAGTTAGAAGCAGGGGCATGAATATTTCTTACGCCAAGCCTTAAACGGGCTGTTGCCTTGGTTAGGATACAGGTCTTCTATGACCTACTGGCTAACTGGTCAGTAGATGTGTGGATATTAGAGATAGCACATAACACACAAAGTCATGTGAGAAAGTTAGTAAACTTTTGAAAATATATTTGCACAAATTCATTTGAAGAGTTTTGATAGATAAAGGTGACGTCCATCCATCCATCCATCCATCCATCTCCCGCTTAATCCGAGGTCGGGTCGCGGGGGCAGCAGGCTCAGCAGGGAAGCCCAGACTTCCTTCTCCCCGGCCACTTCATCCAGCTCCTTTGGGGGGATCCCGAGGTGTTCCCAGGCCAGCCCAGAGACATAATCCCTCCAGTGTGTCCCGGGTCTTCCCCGGGGCCTCCTCCCAGTGGGACATCCCCAGAACACCTCACCAGGGAGACATCCAGGAGGCATCCTAATCAGATGCCCGAGCCACCTCATCTGGCTCCTCTCAATGCGGAGGAGCAGCGGCTCTACTGTGAGACCCCCCCAAATGACTGAGCTCCTCACCCTATCTCTAAGGGAGAGCCCAACCACTCTGCAGAGGAAACTCATTTCAGCCGCTTACACTCGCGATCTCGTTCTTTCGGTCACTACCCATAGCTCATAACCATAGGTGAGGGTAGGAATGTAGATTGACTGGTAAATCGAGAGCTTCGCCTTTTGGCTCAGCTCTTTCTTCACCATGACAGACCAATGCAGAGCCCACATCACTGCTGACGCCGCACCGATCTGCCTGTCAATCTCCCGCTCCATCATTCCCTCACTCATGAACAAGACCCCCAGATACTTAAACTTCTCCACTTAGGCGAGGACCCCCTCCCCGACCCGGAGAGAGCATTCTACCATTTTCCAGCTGAGGACCATGGTCTCGGATTTGGAGGTACTGATTCTCATCCCAGCCGCTTCACACTCGGCTGCAAACTGTCCCAGTGAGAGCCGAAGTTTACGGTCTGATGAAGCCAACAGAACCAGATCATCTGCAAAAAGCAGAGACCTAATCCTGAGGTCACCAAACCGGACACCTTCAACGCCCTGGCTGCGCCTAGAAATTCTGTCCATAAAAACTAAAAACAGAATCGGTGACAAAGGGCAGCCCTGATGGAGTCCAACCATCACCGGAAATGAGTCCGACTTATTGCCGTCCCTGCAGACCAGGCTCTGGACCGAACCACCCTTAAAAGGAAGCCCGGCACCCCATACTCCCGGAGCATCCTCCACAGGACTCCCTGAGGGACACAGTCAAATGCCTTCACCAAGTCCACAAAACACATGTAGACTGGTTATGCAAACTCCCACGCACCCTCCAGGACCCTGCGGAGAGTATTGAGCTGGTCCACTGTGACATAATCTAACAAAATCAAATTTTGACTGAAATTCAACAGAATTGAACAGAAATGTAAATTTTCTCTGTAAGATTAAATATTCCTTTATTTGTCATGTATATAGTTATAGAGGTACATCATGTCGTGCGATGTACAATTCCAGGTTCTAGATTTAAGGAAAAGGTAAATACATGCTTACATTTAAAGCCTGGTATAGACTCCATTTGCTGTAAACCCCATGGAGGCATGTGCTATAAATATATATCAGTTTATACCGCAGACATGGGGACATCTTTGCCCATCCTTCCAGGGCATTGCTATGGAGGTGCAGGGGTGGGAAGTCCTCACATATGAGGATTCCCTGGCCACCCAACAATTTCACCAGTCATTAGTGGTTTAATTGAATGACCAACCTCCCGATCTGGCATGATGGTACAGTGTACTTCAATAGCTATGACCAAATAAGGCCAGTTGAGTACAGAAGATTTGACTCTAAAAAAAACCTAATAATTCGATTCTAATTTTTAGGTTTTATGTAGCGATAAATGTAAGGCTGTATTTTTTTCCTCAAAGCAAATTAGAATCTTTGTTTATTTTAATTGTATAAATGGTTACTAAATATACATTTTTAGTGCAACATTTTCAGTTTCATCATATTTGTAAGTGTTGTTGGAATGAAGGTGTAATATTTCTCTGCCGAGATATGTCAAAAAAGACTAACTTTATATAATGTGTATTTACTTTTTCCACATGACTACATATATCTACATCCTGTTATGAAGTCTACCAGAGTCCGCGATTTTAAAAGAAATAACTTAAAAATGAACTACTATGCAACAATATGGGTTTAAAAGGTAAACATGATTTCATATCATAAATACCAAAAGTAATTATTTAAAGCATTTGTTTCTTTGGCTGGGGATTTTAATAGATTAAAAAATATTAAAAATTGCCTTGTTAAATCTGTCTTTAAGAACTATTAGAACTAAACATAATTTAAGGTCAAAGTCATTCAGCCCCTAGATACACTTACAAGAAAAAGTGTATGAGCTATATGGAATTATCTGCACTTCAGTGTGAATGATCTTTATCTAAGTTACAATAATACATTTTTCTTTAGCAAGCAATTACATTTCCATATCTTCTTCCATTTTCCATATCTTCCACTTCCATATCTTCACTGCACAAATGGTTTAAACAATGAAAATCATAGATCCGAAAAGTATGTCACCCCCTACAATGATGATCCCTTGAAAAGACAGTAATTGGATTTGGGTGCGCCAATCAATTCAGGCATCAGTTTGACATGCCCCATGATATAACAAAGAAAAACTGTACAATTTTGCTTAGCAGCTCCTCATGACAGAAATCAATTCAAGAACAATATGGCCTGATCGAAAGAAATTTCGGAGAACTTCAGAAGAAGAGTTGTTAAAGTTTAAGACTGGAAAGGGTTACTAATTTCTAAAGACTTGGACCTCTATTAGGCCAGAATGAGACAGTTTATGAGCAGAAGGAATCCAGTACTGTTGTAACTCACCCTAGCAGTGGGTGTCTGCAGTGACCACGGTCAGAGCATGGTATGCAACACTGACGACATTCTAAAATATTCCTGGGTAAATATTCTGGGGGAAGATGGGGGGGGGGGGCACTGCATCAAAAATCACCAACCTTGACCCTCCAGATTGTATTTATCTATTGTTGTGACATAGAAGATAGAAGATCTGACTACATTCTATAATTACTGCAGAAATCCAAGTAATTCCAACAGACTCGAAACCTTTTTTCTTCAAATACACGTTTGTTTCTAGGGCTGACCAAGATGCTAAAGAATAAAAGATCTGTTCATTAAAGTCAAAATCCCAATTATGGAGTTTCCACCTGTGCAACTAAACTACTTCCCCAGTATAAGATGCCTTTTCCCCACTTCAGGTGCATATATGATTTTGAAATGAGTGGTATGTTTGTATCTGAAATAAGGTTTGTAAGAGCTCTGGAAATTTTTACATCTGTAAATGTCTACGAGAATAACTTCTTGTCAGCAGTGAAAGCTGATGATCCTCACTGGGTGTCCCCATCCGCTCCTTGGTGATGGACTAATGACTCATCTTAGTCACACTCAGTTTGAGCTGTAGACTGGACTGTGTCACTGCTCTGATAACCGTGATGTTGTATAGTCAGAAACAATGAACTTGCTAACCCATGACAATCATGTTTAGCATTAAAGAACATAATTCTTAATTATGGTAGGAATTAATGGAATACAGTGCACCTATATTTTCACTAAAAATGCAAACTTAAAAAAGGATGAGTTGTAAATTTAAAAAAATGAGTTAGATCATCATTCTTAACGTAGATCTATTGTTATTTGCATTTAAATGTCCTGCAGCCTTGGATGTTGGATATTTGTTCTGTACTTCTGTGTTCTGCATATGGTACAGTATAGTCTAATTCACCTTTATAATTGACCTTAACATTTTCTATGACTTCCTTTGTAGTTATGGTTAAATAAAGTAATTACGATTTAATTATTTCAATGTATTACCTTTTATGCAGCTTATTGTTCCATTGTTTTTAATCAAAAACATTTATTTTGATTGGATCTTGATGCAAAATGTGTATATTCCATATTTTCCTTTATTCACTTTCTTTTGTTCATTCTCTTTGTTCAGTAATTCTTTTTAAAAGCAAGAAGACAGTTAATGTCAATTTCCAGGAGGTTCAGTTGCATATTTTATGTGTAAATGAGCCTATACTGTCAATTGGTCATATGATTTGTACTAAAAAAAGGCTTTCAAGTCCTCCGTTTTTATTTGCTTGTTATTATGTGCTTGGCTATCAGTGTTTATTTTCTAATAAAAAATAAACACTGTACTAAGTTGTTTTCATCAGAACAGGGAAATTATTGGTAATGCATCAAGGGACTGAATTTCCAGTGTATTCTCATAACTTTATAAAATTGAAAAACTCACACGCAGGTTAAAAATTACCAGTCAACCTTTTTCCTCCACTGATATGTCATGTATCCTCTAATTTGACTTTGCATGTTCCCTCAATGTCCCCCAGGTATCTTCTATGTTATTTGGTGGTCCTAAATTGCACGGGTTGTGTGAATTGTGTGGATGAGTATATGCTTGTATATGCCCTGTAATGGACTGGCATCCTGACCAGGATGTACCCCTGCACTGAGCTGTATGAAGCTCCAGGCCTCCCCAAGTGACAACCACATGGAAGATTAACGTCTGCTTATCTGTGATCCTGTGCTGTCATAAACATGTGCTGTTCTGGCTTTTTTTAAAGAAAGGTAAACAAACCATAAAATATAGAAACCATAGAATAATCAGTCACCACATTAGTGGCTTACATCCATTAATGTAAATACCTACTATATGTCTTTATCGATCATTTACAGTTAACTCTGGACCGACATGGAACAAAACCATTCTTGTCATTAAAATACAATAACCATCACATATGTTAAACTTCATCGTTTGCTCATATTTGCTAAAATGCAAAAGTGCAATTGCGGTACCATATTAAAAATGCATTTTTATCGTCTGCAGCATTGCAGACTGTCCCAAGTACTGAAAAAATATCCAAAGTAAAAGTTATAAAGACTTTGAATTGCGGTGACTTGGAATTGATCCGTAAAGTAATATCAAGCGTACTTTTTAAATATAGACTGACAGAAATGCTCCGTAAGGAATGTTGGTCTATTCAACTTTATCACGTAGGCCTAATATTCGTTATGTTTATCATAAAACACCTGATCATGGTCAGTAATTTGACCTTCCAAATATGGCATCCCGCTACTTAGCTGTGTCATTATTTACGTACAAGGAAACGGGTAAATCTTTCGTCATATCCGGAAAAGGGGCCGCCGGTCACGTGAACAAGGCTTACTTCTCCGCTTCTCCGATGTGTTTAATATATGATAGATATATCAAGAATGGCATCCTTCGTCGAGGCGACGCGTCCGGTGTGCTTACGGACGCAGTGTGAATGTTTTTGGGCTGCCGCCGACACGCGGGCTCGCCGGGGACGATTCTTTTCAGTTTCTCCCTTCGGGTGTGGGTGTCACGTGACCCGCACGCGGCCCCGCTCGCTCGGAAAAGATGGCGACAGTCGGGTAGAAAGCAACGGAGCGCGACAGCAGCAGCAGCCGCAGCAACCTCGAATCAGTCGCGGTGACTGGAAGCCTCTAGATCGGACGGGTAAGTAAGGTTACTTCCCTCCCACACGGAGTCCGAGGTCTGAAGACAGCTGCCGGCCGGTTTTGTGGGAGTTGAGCGCTTCTCGGTGGGAGCAGCCCGGCGCCCTTGGTCACTAAGCTAGCTGCATCGCGGAGTAACGTTAGTTTTGTTTTTGTGTGGCCCGCTGAGAGGTGACTATGCAGGACGGCGCCTACTAACTCGGGGTGGGGGGGACTGTGTGTGGCTCCCGAGGTGGCAGCGCACGGCAAGCAGCGTTGTCACCTAGATCGCCCCAATTCAGTGATGTTTCATTATATTAGCTTAGCTAAGAATTTTTTGTTGAGTATTGGTGCTTTTAAATACGACGGTGTTTTTTTTAATTTTTTTTAACGAAAACCTCGTTTAATCCTCAGCTTTGGCGGAAAGTCCTGGGGCTACGCGGTTTGTTCGTAGTATCTGAACTAGCTCATTAGGTTAGTTGATAGATCGTTAAAATTGGGCAAATTATCGTATTTATTGCACAGGGAGGCGATATTGCTAGTTATCTAGCCGATGGGCTGCATGCGTTAGCCAGTTAGCAGGGAGACTGTATGAATCACCAAAACGTATTTTTTTTTTAGCTTTTTAAATTTATTTATCCACATTTGTCATTATCTACCTTGATATATTGGACGTTTTAGTCACACTGCGGTTCTGTTGATTTATTTTTTTTTTTTAACTTGACACTGACTAACCGATGGCATCCGTTGGCTAATGATAAATACCGGACAAGTTGTGGCCCAATCTTAAATTAACTGGTCACTTTCTTTTCCGTTATTAATCTGGTTTGATCGGTTTAATTTTCTTCTAATACATCGGTACCAATTTGTCAGTTTAAATGTTGCCTTGGTAGCTAGGCACTGACTTCAAACCCGGAAGTTTTTGCATGCGAACACGTGTTTCGGTAGAGGTTATGACCACTTGTAGCCGGCTGTGAATGACCTTTTCTACATAGAAGGCAGAAAGGCGTCGTTTGTACAGTCAGAATTATTTTCATGGTGAAGCTTACTTCCGACTGTGAAGAATCGGTGTTGTTTTTTTGTTTTTTTTTCTCATGTATGTTGTATGTACGGAATATAGAGACCCGAAAGTTAAAAGCCTGCCACATGATGGATGTAGAAGTTGGATTTGCTTGTGAAACTATTTAATGTGTTTAAATATTTGTAGCACTCCGGGAAAAAAACAAAAACAATATAGATGAAATTTGAATGGTCTGTCTTTGTGTTTTTCCCTCCAAAATATTAATATTTTCATTTGGTCTCATCTACACCAGGAAAATGGATCCTGGACAAGACTTGCTGCTCGCTGCCTTGAGTGAAAGTGGGATCAGCCCCAATGATCTATTTGACATCGGTGCCATTGACATGGCGCAACCCACCAATGTACAACAGGTAGTGAACATGAGCTCTACTGTAATCAGACAGATGAGCCGCACCGCTGTAGCTCCCTTGTTTGGTGTCAGTATGACTGCGTTTATTAAAAAAAAAGAGGAGAAAAAACCAACCTGGACCACAAGATAGGACTGATCACTATATTGGAAGATATCTTGAAGGGAAATTACACTACATTTTGGTAATGTTGATACTGCCTTTACATGCTACTAAGAATCCAAAGGAAGCAATAAGTGTTTTCTTTGTAGTTCAAGTAAGTTGCTAATTGTTGGCAGTTTCATACTGTTCATGTTAAGCATTTTTCTATTTTTTTTATATATATATATATATATATATATAT
>JAODJX010000042.1:36435110-36450366 GCA_026776945.1 Isichthys henryi
CGTGCCCATTGCTTCCGGGATAGGCTCCGGACCCCCCGCGACCCAGTAGGATAAGCAGTTTGGAAAATGGATGGATGTTGTGTGGCAGGTGTTTTCATTCAAAGTGACTTGCAAGCCAAAAATAATTTTACCTCTATGAGAACATAAATATCTGGAATTCCATTGCATAAATTGCAAAACCTTAATATTTGTATTGTAAATGAAGTACTTAACCTTGTTTAATAATAGCATGTTAACTACTTGAGCTGTTTCCATGGACCCCTATCCACATTTGTGTACGAAGTCCAACTTTTTACATGAATGTGGAGCAGTTTTGGGGAGCCTTTTGAAGTTGTATGTTTTAACTACATTTGTCCCCTTGGTTGGAATCCAGGTCTCACCTACTGGAGGCTGGAGGATCATGAGCTGTATCATCCTCTGCCTGACAGCCTGGGCAAAGGGACTTTCCATCTGGGGCAGGAAAACTCGAGAAGCCTGGTATGTTCACCCAGTACCCACCCTATTCCCTTCGCCAGTCTTGCTGCCAGCCAGGGTGACTGTCTTTTCCTCCTCCTCCTCCTCTTCATCAGACTCCACCTGAGGGTCCGAGGCCCCCGATCTCGCTCACGGAGATTTACAGGAATCGCCAGAGAGAAGACACCAAAGGGCACAACTGGAGCATTTCCCCCGCCTCCAGCACAACCACTGCTCAGGTACGTCTGGGTGGAGACATGACCTTTCGATTTTGGTTTTGTAAGGGTATTTTGTTGAATTATTCCCCTGCTTCTCTCCTTCGATTTGTCTTTTAAATGTATAAATTTACTGTTTCCTTCACTGGCATGTTGATGGTGCTTGTTTTTCAGCCAGGCCACTAATACCTTGTAAGCTATTTTAGCCTTTAAAAAGTTCAGTGATGTAAGAAAAATAATTGGCCTGTTGAGAAATGTTGAGGCAGCATGCTTGTCTGCACGTTTTCTGCTGTTTTTGGTGTTTGCATGATGGGCTTACTGTGAAACAGCCTTAAATGAATTTTTGGTGCCTTCCCATGGCAGGTGTTGAACCTTGACCTCAACAAAGCGTACATGTGGCCTTCGGGTAGAACGTCTGGCTTCACTTCGCCATTATACTTCAGTGGACTACCATTCTCTGCCCAGTCCCATGGCCATCAGCCCGCGGGAACCCCAGTCAGCCCAGACTCCATGGCAGAGGGCATCACCAGCCAGGACGTCATGGACACAGACAGCAGCTCTAGCACCAGCAGCCTCTCTGGGGTCACACCTACCAGCCAATCCCCTGTCCTGCCCACAAACAAGGAAGCTGCCTCTGCTGTGCACCCCCATGGCTACCATGGACTTGGCAATGTCCACCCCCCTCCCAAAATGGACCCACTGGAGCCTAGTCCAGCCACTGGCCGGTCCCTGGACGACCCGGTAGTTCTGTCTCTGTAAGACCATCCTGCTTCTCCATTTAACTTAAAACGGGTCATCAGTGGGTCACTGGTTTCATTCTCCTTAACTAGTTTTCTGGTCTTCCTCACCAGTTATTTGTCTGTGAGACAATGGTTCTTCATCGGTTCCTTGTCTGTATGATAATGGGTCCTCACTAGTTGCTTGTCTGTTTGATTATGGTTCCTTTTCTGTGTGATAATGTCTCTTCACTGATTGGTTATCTGATTATGGTTCCCCGTCTCGGTGGCAATGGTTCCTTTCTGGTTCTAACCTATTTGATTATGGTTCTTTGTATGATAATGGTTCCTTTCCAGTTTCTGGTCTTTCTCATTATGGTTCCTCATCTATGTGATAATGGTTTCTCACCAGTTCTTTGTCTGTGTGATAATGGTTCTTCAGTAGTTTCTCGTCTATTTTATTATAATTCCTCGTCAGTGTGATAATGGTTCCTCACCAGTTTCTTGTTTGTCTAATTATGGTTTGTTGTCTGTGTGATAATGGTTCCTCACCTGTTCCTCATCTTTGTGACAATGGTTCCACGCCGGTTTCTTGTTTGTCTAATTGTAGTTCCTTGTCTGTGTGATAGTGGTTCTTCACTAATTTCTCATCTGTATGATGATAGTTCCTCACTGGTTGCTTGTCTGATTATGGTTTCTTACTGATTCCTCGTGTGTGCAAAGGTGCCTCATGAGTTCCTTCTCTGTTTGATTATGATTCTTCACCAGTTTCTCATCTATTTCATTATGGCTCTTCATCTGTATGATAATGGTTGCTCACCAGTTCCTTGTCTGTTTGATGATGATTCTTAGTGTTTTTCATGGTTCTTCATTGGTTATATTTGTATGTGATAATAGTTCTTCACTTGTTCCTCAATGGTTACTCGACTTCTTCAGTAATTCTTCTGTTGAGTACTGGTTCCGGAAAGCTCCTTGCCTTTCCATCTGTTTGATTCTTGTTCCTAACCAGTTCCACAGCAGTCCCTTACTCCCCTCTCTCCTTCCCAGGGTAAGGCAGAATATGCGGGAGAAAACCTCACGTCATATTTCCAACCTGCGGGCATACTATGAGTCTGAGTTAGACATCCTGCAGAGAAAACTGGACTTGGCAAAACAGCCTTCTAGCCTGGACTTGGATAAAGCAAATCAGAGCTTGCTGGACAGGTATGAGGGAAGCAAGGTGACATTACCTGGGCTGCTGCTGCAGAAACAGCTCTTTGTTGGCTGCATGGAAGGATCTGCCCCAGCGATATTCGCGCGCTACAAGGAAGCCAGACACAATTTGCAGCTGATTTGAGTTTCTCCCCAGAAATCTTTTAATCCTGGGAGTACTGTTTTCGTTTTTTGTAGCTTATTTAGTGAAATGAAGAAATAGCTTCACAACACTGTTTTTTTTTTCTGTCAGTCGAAATTCCCCACATTTAACTAATTGGTAGTTAGCAGTTAATAGAGAGCTGGTGAACCTTCATGTGCTGGGGCTTTGTGGGCGTATAGTTTGTTGTGTGCTTGAACATGTGTTTTTGGACCTCATCCCCCATCCCTGGTCACTTGACAGGTGTGAGCACCTGGAGAGGGCCCTCACGGAGGCTAGTGCCCGCATCCAGGAACTGGAGAGCAAGAACCATTCTATGGAGCGGCAGCTGGTAAGCCTGACCACCTCTTTTTTTTTTTGTAACTATATGCTCCGGGTTTGGGTACCTTAGACTGCAGCTCCATCTAAGGTGTATTAAATGTGGGGCTGATCATCTGGCGGCCAGCTTGGTGAGCACTACTATAGCCTCACATCTCTAGGGTTAGGGGTACAAATCCCACCCCTGTGTTTATACCATAGTGATACTTTATTAAGGAAATTCTCTTTGCCTTATCTTGCTCTCCATTAGAGGTCACAGAATGTTTGGGGGTGATAGTGAAGGGCAGCCACCTTTCGGCATCCATAGAAGTGGAGGTTAAGGAGCCTACGGACATTTGACTATTATGCTGAAACTGGGCTACAACTGGCAACCTGATCACAGGCACATAGGCTTATTAGATTTTAGATTTTATATTAGATTTTAATATAGAAGGGAAAGGGGGAGCTTGAGCCGCTCCTGGTGTTAGAGTTGATGCTAGGCAGTGAGGGGTACGACTGCAGGGCCGGGCGCTAATGCTGTCCGTCTGCCCCCCACCCCCCATCCAGGCGGACTGGCCGACGCGGTACGAGGCAGCGTGCGACGCAGCCCGGTCCCTTCAGCAGCGGCTGGATGAGGCGCGCCGGAGCGAAAGGGACAAGGAGGCCTCTTCAGCCCGGCTCCGGGTCAGACTGCGGCAGGCAGAGGAGGCCCTGGAAACCACCCGCAGGGACACCGACGATAAGGACACCCAGATGAGGAAAGAACACAAGGCGCTGCAGGACGTGGGTGATGGCCGTCACGTCCCATGGACATCAGCACTGCATCCATGTATTGTCTGTACACTGCTGTCGTCTCATATTATTGCTGATTTTTCAGCTCCATGCAGACTATGAGGCATTAGACAGAGATCATCAGAGAACTAAGGTGAAAAACAATAAATGTTTGTTGAATATATATTGTTACAGTTTTAGTGTTTAATCTTGAAATTGTATGTGAACCATTCTGTTTGTGTTTTGCTAGGAGAGTTTGGTGTCCACTGAGGAAAGACTGTTTGAGTCCAATGCAGAGAAATCTGAGCTTAAGAGGTAATTACAGAAAAACTTATTTATTTATTTATTTATTAAAAAAAAAAGCAATTGGACCATTCTATTTGCTTTTTTGGGGTTGATAACTTGGAGATACTCAGGAGAACCTGGAGCTGAGGAAGAGTGATGAATGTAATTAACACTGCATCATCTTTAGTGTTTGTGGTGGGGCGGTTTGAGTCACCCCTCGGGATTTCTCATTAATGGGGTGTCCTTCGGGGTCACTGGGGGGCTGACATTTACTGCTCTCTGTCAGGATGGTCTTGAAGTTGGAGACGCAGATCAAGCAGCTGGAGTATGAGAATGCAAAGGCGCGGCACGTCTCCCGCAGCCACTCGCAGCCCTCTGGGGCCGGGTAAGGGGCCGGCGGGTCATGTTGCCGTGCTGGTCATGCAAGTGCATGCTGATGTGGAGTGTATGCCTTTAACGTACTTCATTTGACTGGGAAGTATTGTGTACTTGATGTATGATAAGGTGTCTTGCTCAAATTGCTTCTATAAGGATATTTGCATTTTTGTCTTTGGTTATGATAAATTTTGCAACAGTGTGTCTAGTCATTAAGCTCATTGTTGTCAGCCACTCACCTGCGTTTCCCGAATTATAATCAAATAGCAGCACAGGTCACTGATGAACGTGGTTAAACTCACACTTACTCTTAAATCTCATTGTGTCAATTTTATAAAGCCGTGTTTATAAATCAAATAAATTAGTCATCACTGATTTTGGACGGAGTCAGTAGTTTATCCATGACTTTTATGCATGGATACGTTTTCTCAGGTTGCCATTTCTATTGGCTTTGCGTTGCTGTTAATGGTTAAATGTACAGTAAGCCATGTATTTCATTATGCGGTGACTAGTGCTAAGACACCATGGGGTTGATGATGCATAGAGATGCCCAACGTGGAACAGCTTGCATTGTTAACAGGCTCAACTCATTCGTCCAGCAGGTTTTACCACCACCCAGACCTCCTTGTCTCTCCGAGAAATGGCACAGCCACCACAGAGAGCAGCCGCACAGAGCAGGTCACAGCACAAAGTGACAGGGACAGGTATCTGATTCACTCATTTTAAGGAAGCACTTCTTTACTCAGCGTGTAGTCGGAGTATGGAATGGTCTTCCTGACAAGTGCAAGCTGAATCCTTGGGTTCCTTTAAGTCAGAGTTAGATAAGATTTTAACAACTCTGAGCTATTAGTGAAGTTCTCCCCAAGCGAGCTTGATGGGCCGAATGGCCTCCTCTCATTTGTATAGTTCTTATGTTCTTATAGCTGTGGGGTCTTTGTCTTCAGGTAGCTGGTAGCTTTCTAAGTATATGGTTTAGATGAATCGGCATCTAAACTGGCCGTAATATGTGTGTATATGTGTGTGATTTGTGATGCAATGGAATCCTGTCCATGGTGTTCCCCAGCTGAGTGGCCTGTCTTTCCTGGAATACACTCCTGGCTTATTGTGACCCTGAGTATTATAATTGGCTATGGATGGATGGATGGTTTCTTCAGGGGGTGTAGAAATTTAAAGCGGTTTGATTTCATACTTCCTGTGATAAAACAGTTGGTTCACTTTAATGGTTTTTACCAGTCCTGCTTGTGGTCTCTAGGGATGCCCTTCACAGTCCAACAGGGGCCCAGTCTCCCCCACAAAGGGTGGGCCTCCAGGATCAGCCCCCAACCCCAGTGATAAGAGCACTGATCCAAATGGATGAGGCCAAGGCAGACTCTGCCGGCTCCGCCCTTGGTTACATAGGTATGTGGGATGCTGGGATCTCCTCGGCTTGCTGCCTTCTATCTTAATCTTAATCCTCCTGCTCCTCCTTTTTATGGGATCTCTGGTGATGTTATTGTATTGTATTGTTTTGTTTAAAAAAAAAAATAGAAAAGGCACAGTATTAACATATCACATATAATCAGATTCTATCGGGTTAGCAGGTCATCATGCACACAGTAACGGGGTGTGTAGAGAACAAAAAGGCGAACATCACATTAGCAGTTAGCCCTAGTGTTTGATAAACCACTGATATCCTGCAGTGAAGAGGACTTTACGTAAATAGGATCTAGCTTCGTAGTACATTGGCCCTAAAATGCAAAATTTAATTGCAGTAAGAAAACATCGTTCCTTCGCAACAACAGTGCTCCAGGCCACAGGGGGGCAGTATACATCAGTTTCAGTAAAGTACTTATTTTATCAGATAGTGATTGGCTTTTATCTTTATTGCTGCCATCGATCCTAATTCTAAAGTCGATGTGACCGATACATCTAAAATTGCTGGGTAGCCTAGCAGAGGACTTTGTGGTCAGGTGGGGAGTCTTGTTGCCATTCGCATCCCATATCCGTTATACCTGGATTGACCACAGATCACATCTCATGAAAGTAATCAAAATGAAGTTCCGATCAACCGATCCAAATGTCACAACTCACAGCAAATGTTTTCCTCCAAAATTACAGAATGGGCCAGCCTTCTAGTCAAGTTTATCCATTTAATTTGCTCGGTTCTTTGTAAAGGTAAGGCTTAGCTATGCTGCACGATAAACGAATAATGGTTAGCTAGGCTTAACTACGCTCGTAATCCAAAGCACTCCCATATCAAAGCGAATTTTCCCATTGGAAATAATGGAAACTCAGATGATTCGTTCCTCATCACAAAAATATTCATTATTCAACATAAAACAAATTAACCTGCACTTTCCCTTTAAAAAGAATCATGGATGGTGTGAGGCAGACGAGAGAGAAGAGAAGAGGAGGGTTATTCTGTAGGACGACTCACTATAACTAACGGAATAACCATCTGTTGGCTCACTGAAATCTTTCTTTTTGTGCGACTTTAACAGGGAACCTGTCCAACGGCAGCCGCTTTTGCCTTCTTTTCGATTTCGCTGAAGTGTGGATATTGCATTGTCGTTAAACAGATTCATCGTTCGCACTGCTACACCCTTATTTGGGTGGTGCTTTTCTACTAAATATTGACTATGCGAGTAAGGCATGCTGACTGAGACCGAGCATGGGAGACGATTACCCACAATCGTGCAGCGAGAAAGAGAGAGAAGAACCATCGGCTCAGTTGTGATTACGTGACGCTAGCGTATACTACTCCTGCTGTATATGTTTAGCAAGTTTACCACCATTACTTTTGCATGAGTTCTGCATGCATCATCGTAATCATTTTCATCCTTGCTGTTTAAATCACTCATAGATGTGTTTGTGAGAGATTTGTTTATTTTAAAAAAATGTTTTTGCTTTGTCAGTATTACAATATTTATTGTAAAAATGTTTCTCCCTAATATCGAAATACTAAGCACAAAATCCTAACTACTACGAGATGTCTAACAACGTATAATACAACATTCAGCATAAGGTATTAAGTGATATGTGGCAAAGTGAAGTACTAATGGAATGGAGCACTGGGTAGAATATAGAGAATGCGGCAGCAGTATTACAAAATTAGCAACTCGCTGTGGAGGCAGGCATGCCACATACTACATACAAATAAGTAAGACCAGAAACGAAGGAGCCAACCAAGATGGATTTCTCACACTGCCCCCTGGTGGACATGACCATTAATCCGCCAGATTGACATAAACTTTGCGTGCAAGTACTGTATGAGCAGCTGCACTGTTTGCGTAGCAGCAGCACGCGTTGTATTCATAGAATATAGACCAGCCTTTACACTGCACATGTATGTGTGTGTATATGTATACATATATGTGCATATATATATATATGTGTGTGTATATATATGTATATGTATATATAATGTATATGTGTGTGTGTGTGTATATATATATATATATAATGTGTGTGTGTATATATGTATATATGTTTACATGTATGTATATGTATATATGTATATATGTGTGTGTGTGTATATGTATGTGTGTGTGTGTGTGTGTGTGTGTGTGTGTATATATATAGATAGATAGATAGATATATATGTATATATAGATAGATATATATGTATAAATGATTTATTTTTTATTTTTTTTACTTTTTTTGCAGGGCTGGGGAGTCGCCGGCCCACGGTGAGCTTTGTGGACAGTGACAGGCGGGAACCCACATCAGAGCGGGCCACAGTCATCCCCAGGGCCCAGAGGAGCCTCTCCCCAGATGGCCCCCGCTCCTCCTCCCTACCCCCCAGGGGCAGTCAGGCTTCTGTGGCAGGTGGACATGTTTCTCTTGCTTCCTCCGCAGCTTCATGGTTTATGAAAGATCTTTGAGTAAAGCTGCCTCTATGTTTGTATATATCTCATGATAACCATCTGACCATGGAGCAATATACCTGTATGTGAAGCTTTTGTAAGGATACGAATGTTATATATGCAGAATTTCCCATTGGGATCAATAAAGTTCATGTTATCTTAATTATCACCACAGTAGTTTTTTTCAGACTTTAATTAAAACAGCAAGATTAATTAAATGTCAGATGCCGTGTGCTGGTCCTTCAAAAAACAGTTTGGGGGTTTTTCTGTTTGTTTTCAGCAGCCAGGAGGGAGACCCTCCTCGTGCCTATTTCGGTGAAATCCAGCCCAAAACGCTGTCCCACAGAGAACTTCTCCACTGCCTTCGGCCATTCACCTCCCTTGCTGTATCGCAGTAACCCTCGGTAACTGGCAGCACAGTACCTTCATCCATCTATCCATCCATCCGTCTATCCATCCATCCATCTCCGGAAACCTCATACATCAGCCTAAGAACTCAACTCTTTGTCAGAGTTGCATTTGGTCATGAGAATGCAGGTCCGCTATGCCAATGTAGCACTTTAATGGTTTAATGGTGATGAGTTAAGCGTAACTATTTGTACAGCTTCACTTGTTCATTAGCCTGGTCTCTGACTTGGTTCCCAACATCGGTTCTGACAGACACTACCCTAATTTTTATTCCAGCTGAGCTCTTAATTAATTAGCAGTAATTGAGCTGTTGATTTGAATGAATTGCACAGCTTGATTCACGTTAGATTGAATGCTTATCCTGATTTGAACTGTGTGAACCATTCAGTGCATTTTTAAATAGTTAATAATTTTATGGTTTTTGTAATTTCTGTGTTAAACCAAATTATTATTGGTCCTGTTACAGGTGTATTTGTGCTGTTATTATATTGTTCATTAGTGTATAAAAGTATTAAAACTTATAGAATATTTTTTTTTTTTTAGCTACCGAATGTATGTAGTTGGTATGCTTGTAAATTGGTTAAAAGAATGAGTGAATTTTTTTAAAAGTCAAAATGAGACAAACAGCTTTATTTGTATTCATCAGTCCAAGAATTACTGAACTGAATGAACCTAAAATAGACTGAGTCCCTGACCATAGTACAGTGTGATTAATTCAGTTGAATGTACTTAATTAGGATTACCGTTGAGAATTCCTTCCTAATATGTCAGCTTGATCCTGGGGTGCATTGTCTGTTCTTTAGCTGCGACAGGTTCGATCAAAGTGCCCCGCTGCCGTTGTCACCCTCTCTTGGGTCTAGATCCAAAAGGAGACTCCAGTTTACTTCATCTGAACAAGCTGAAGGTGAGTGTACCATGGATGCAATAGTGTTGATGTTCGTTGATGAATACTTGCCATGTAGCCTCAGTGCTAGAGCACTTGTTTTTTCTGTAGGTTACTGAATACTTTTGGTGTTGTCTCAGTGCAGAATGCTCTGTACACCACAGTTAGCGGTGTATTGTGAGGATTTTATAGTGCAGTACATAGTGAATTATATTTGCCATTGAAAATTTGAACCATGCTGCAAAATGGTGGACGCAATATACAAAGCACAATTTTGCAAGTGTTTTCGAAAACAGTGTTTTGAAAAGTGAAATCGATGTATATTTTTGTGAATGACTGAGGAACTACCGTATAGTGTTCTATTGATTTATCTGTAGCCTTATGATTGTGAATACCCTTACAGAACTCACCCAGTCCAGTAACGGTGAACTGGAACCAGACAGTCACACAGAGCCGTCAGAGGGTGCCTTGCGGGTATCCTGGGAGATGCAGGGCGCTCAGGGAAGCGAAGAGGACGCGATATTGGGTCCTTGTGACACACTCCCCTCGTACCACGGCCGGCCTCAGTCATTGGCTGATACAGAGCGCCTGTTTGACGAGCTCACTCAGGAGAAGCAGCAGGTGAGTTTGCATGCAAATGCTGAAGTGTCACTTCAGCAGAGCTCTTCCCCCTGTTTGTGCCACTCTGGGCCAAGCAGCTCTGCAGAGCTGAGGAGCACCATGAGATGGTGGACCTCTACATGTCCAGTCTCAGAGAGTCCCCCACCCTCCTGGTTTAGCAAGACACCCAAAGTGACCTATATTTCTGGAGGATTACAGACACCTGTTGCTCACCGTCAGTTTAGACGGTTGCTTGTTTCAGAAAGTCATAGCATGATTGACTTTTGAAGACAGATCCAAATATTCATAAATAACGTTAAATCAGCTTGTTGTGTAGGATTGTATCCTGCTTTGTCTACCTTTTGCCATTGATGAGTGTGATGCACACGTGCCTGTAATTCCCTGTGAGAGGAGTTACACACTTTTGGTTTGTATATGAAATGAAGAGGAAGGGAACATTGGTAAAGGTTAGGGAGGGATGGAACTCAGTCCAGGGAAATGTCAGAGAAGCATGAGGCCCTGCTCCACCTCGTTATGACACTTGGTGTACACGCAGCTCTGGGTCTGCTCCATCACAGCAATGGTGTCTATTTTGGGAAGTGCAAGCTATGTTTTAAAAGGGGCAGCAGCCAATGCTCTGGGACTATATTTGGCTTGTGTTCATGATTTATTTATTTGTTTGCTTGTTTATCTATCTGTTCCTTACTTTGCCCTCTTCCCTCCTCTCGTGGCAGATCGAGGCGGCGTTGAGCCGTATGCCAGCCACTGGGGGGCGCGTCACATTGCAAGCCAAGCTGGATGAGGTACGTGATCTAGCGTAATAATAATAATAATAATAATGATAATAATAATAATACATGATTTATTGTAGGACTAAGTCTTTATGTCAACATTTGTATAATTCAGAGAATGGAATGAAAGCAGATTCTTAAAATTGCACAGCACCTATTGGAATCAACAGAAATAAAGTTTAAAAAGATTACAGTGATATGTAATATCACCCATCCTTGAGAATTAGTGTCTGTTTTGATCAGAGTTTGCTATTTGTATTTGTTTATGTAAATGACATGATGTGAAACACCAGCTTATATGTAATGATGTGGCAGTTTCTCTTTATATCTGCTGGTAATACTTAGACTGTTAGTTAAGATACTATTTTTATGATGATTCATAGAGTTGCCTACACATTTTGCTAATCAGATTAATTGCTTATCCATTATGCTAATTTCTGTGGCAGAAAATATGTATAAAAATATTTTGATTTTCTTAAATATACATAAAAATATACATGCTATATGAATGTAGATTTATGTGTCTGAGTTTAATTTAGTTGTTATCTTTTAGGAGGCTTTGGAAGAGCGTTTGGAGAAAATCAACCAGGACCTAGGGTCCATCCGAATGACCTTGAAGAGATTCCATGTGTTGAGAAGCTCCAGCAATATATAATTTTCTCTCTTGACTATCTTTAGGTTTATCGCACCTTTGATACATTACAGTCAGGTAGTTGACTTAAGCTGTTCAAAAATCATCTTGTACATGTCTGTACAATATTTTCTACTTTTATTACTGTATCATATATATTTTCTATGGTTTGTTATATAAAATGAGGTATATGAATGATTTTAAAGTATATTTTTAGGAAGTTAATGTTTATATAATATTTACCTTTGTATATATCTCATGAAACGTGAATACTATATATAATTCCAACATATGCCATATTTGGGTAAACTGGTTTTTTGCACCTGTTTACCAATATAAATGGGCAATACTGATTCAAATGGAGCACTGATATCCAGTTTTGCTATGGTCATTTTAAAATGGAATCTTCCACTGTTTTACATCATCTTATAACTCTTCCAGTAGCAGTGAGCAAAGCCTACATATTTAAATATATGTTTATGAGATTTTTATTTTTATAACGTGTTCATTCCATTGTCATTTGTGTTTGTATTTACTGGCATTCAAAATGAAGGTTTGAAAAAAGTATGCTTTAAAATAAAGCAAATTTGGTGCTGCACAAACAGACCTTTCCACCTCACAGCAAATTTTGTTTTTAGCTGGGTTTGAGGGTTTACATTACTTAGATACTTGGAACGTGCTTTGAAATTCAACTTGCTTTATTCCGTGTTTTTAACAAGTTTGTATATGCTGGCAATGTTTTGTTTGTATTTCATCTCTTTCTAACTTAAAACACTCGTGTACAATGACGTTATGATGTTTTTTTAGATTTATGTGGTTTGCCATTGTTTAATAGAGAACTGCTCTGCAATGTAACCTTGAACCTTCCGCTTACTGTTCCTTCTCCTGCTGGTGGGAGAAGCAAAACCTTTTTTCCGCCAAATCCACTTGAACCAAAAATTTCAAATTGGTGCCATTTCCTTGCTTTTGAATTAATCATCTAAAATGTATGTCTTCTGCTGTGCAGTACACATTCTAATTAAATATGTTTTACGACACGAGTATTTTGCCCTGTGGAGTTTTTCGCTAGATATCGATGGCCTCCACGCGCAGAAGCGGTAACTATAAATGAGACCGTTTTAAAACAAATTACGTTACGCGAATGAGCGGAAATTTATTTTGTCGGCGTTGCTTTTAAGTATAGAATAACATTTTCTATATTGTTGAAAAACTTCCACATCACAAACCTTCGGGAAAAGAAGCCGAATGAGCAACGTTCGTGAACATTTTTCCTTTTAATAAACCATTTCAGTGCAGTAAATCTAAATCAGTCGCGTGTGCATAAAGACGCGTATGTGGTTTATACCGCATGACTCATTGCCCTTTTCCGTTTTGGTCTGTATTGCTCAAGCAGACGTTCGTGTCTTTCGAAATTTAAAAAACAAAACGAATATTTATTACAGAGCCACAGAAAGACACACTCCCACTCCATTTTAATGTAATGCTCAAGAATTCGAGGCACTCCTGTGTGCGGCGAGACGGCAGTCCGGCAAAACGCCGATTGCGCGCTCTGGCCGATAGGCGGCGCCTTTGCCCCGGCCTGGGACACACGTAAATCGTCTGGGAGCAGTCTTATTTGCGCTGCGAGCCAGATTGGGGCGACTCGATTCAGCCTTTTTTTCTTTTAAATAAGGTAGGGAGTGCCCTCCCACCTTCACCCTCTTCCTAGCTGGCTAGTAACGTAACAAAACCCGCCGCTAGAGAAGCGCTTTAAGGCACTGAAGTGCATCTGGCAGCCGGCGTAGGCAGGCTATACGGCGCGGGGATCTCAAAGTCAAGGGCAAAATTGCATTTATGGCCATTTTCCCCGCGAAATCGCTCAGCGTGATAGACCGCTGATCGAAGGGTGCTCCGCGCAGAATTGCGGGAGGCCAGCATGAGGATCCTCGCGTTTTAGGCGAAGGCGAAGTCGCCCGATGGTCTTCGTCGGATCTGAAGGTATTCCTCGGGCGCCCAGCCCCGATGCTTCTTTCGTGTGAACGCGAGCACCGAGACGGACGGCGGCAAAACACGGAAGAGGAAACCCACCAGGATTCGCGTCCCGGGCGTCTTCGCATTTCGCTCCCGAGGCTTAGTTTCAGGTGGTGGGCGCGGGGTTTTGGCGCATCGGGGCTAACAGGATTTTACGGGCAATCATCTTCAAAAAGCCAAGCCAAGCAAAGCTGACACAGGAGAGGGACGGACGAAGTTTGACATTTTTCGGTGAGTAGGTGATGGTCTCTGTGTGGTACCCGAATGTGAGGGAGAGCAGCACCGAGGCATCTCTAATGACCATGCGGCGATGTTGCTAGGAAACTGGCGCCGGGGTTACTCGGGGTCATTAATAAATGTAAATACTCGGACGCAATCGTAGGATCTATAATATAAAGCTAGTTTTTGAGGTCAGTTTGATTCCATGTTAAGTCGTTCTCGTGTCTCTCAATTATCTGTTTCTGAGACCTTTGGTTCTGGTAGAAGCGTTGATGTTTGCTTGTTATTTTTCGGTATAAACTACTTAACATCCTTCCCGCCCTCCCCCATAAAAATACTAACAAGCTGTGTAGCTGTGCACCATTTAGCCAGAATAACTTGAGCGTTTTATGCGATTGCTGTCGGTATCTGTGCATTTGCTGCTCCGGCATGCTTAATAGGCTTTGGCGTTACTGCGTGGCGTCTCTGCAGCGCTCATAGAAGGGATACACCGGGGGGGGGGGACTTATCGGCGGCCTTAAAATTATATATATATAATTATATATATATATAATATACACAATATGCATATACGTAATCCATCATTTTAGAACTGTAGCATTTATATAGACTTGATGTAGGCAGCTTTCCTTTCCCGTTGTAAAGAATGCAGCTTCTTCCCTGGCTGTAAACGCTTGATCGCCCGTTTCCGTGCCTTTGGTCGTAACAACAGGTAGCCCACCGCCGTCGTCTTGGCGGCTCGGCTCAGCTCAGATTGCGCCCTTTCTGCCAACCTTCGGCTGTCATTAATATTTTACCCCCCTCCCCTGTTATTTACACGTGCCCCGCACAGAGCTGCATCTTGCACCTTGGTTTCGTTTTTTTCTTCTTTTCTCCAAGATGCCGCACAACATCAACAGCTAAATATTGAGTGCAATAAACAGACAAATTTCAGGAAGGACTGCCTGTCCTGTCTTTGGTCCAAAGGCATGACCACATGGGCAAAATCCTCAGGTTTAGTGCTGATCCCTCTTGGTGTTTCCCTCATGCTGTTTATATCTGTAATGAAAATGAACGTGTTTCTGCTGCTGCAGTGAATCTTAAGCAGTTTAAGAAAGGAGAGGTGGTTTCTTTTGTATAAATGGCTATAGCAGACACCCTATGTACCCAGGACACCATAAAATACGTTATCGTCATCTTATGGCTACTCACCTGCATCTAAAAAGCAATCTGTTGGTGTTGTCTTTCCTTCCTCTACCTTGTTTGTGTAGTGGGAGGTGTTTGCAGTGGTCATCGATTGATACTTGATTGACCATTGGGGGAGTGGTTGGGTGTTGCTGACCCCCCCGAAACCCCCCCCCCCCCCCCCCCCCCAGTGGGCGCCCCAACAAACAAAAAAAAAAAAATAGGTTTTGGGAAATAGTTTT
>JAODJX010000042.1:36464016-36482931 GCA_026776945.1 Isichthys henryi
GGTGGGGGAAGGTTCACGAATGGGGCAAAGAGCCTTTTTCCTGCTGGGGAGTGGCCACAGCCGGCCCCCCAACTCCCGGGCCGGTAGCGGGAGGGCAGTATCCCCTTCCTGGCTCTGACACGCAGTCTGGCTCAAGCCCATAATGGAACCTTCCTGATGCTGAAAATCAATGGCTAATATAACTGGAATTTTTGGTATTTAAGACTGTAACAGATGGAAAAATCTTTATAATCGATTCAGATAACTTAGTGTAGTCAAACAGTTAGGACAGCATTTCATTGCCTTTATATTCTAACCATATGTAAAATTACAATGGAAAACGGCTTTCAGTTTAGCTCTTAGCATCCAGGTAAAGGCCATATTACAGCCTTAGGGTCCAGAAGTGCTAGGAAGCGCATTTATGTCGCACATATAATCAGTGCCTCCTGGCGCCTTATTTTACACAAAGTGATTTATCTCACACGGCATCATGCACATTCACACTCTGGCTTCTTTCAGTCTGTGGACTCAGTCAGGACAGGTCCAGGGCTGCTCCCGTGCGCTGAAATGCCTCCAGGTTATATATATGCATGAAAGTGTGATTCATTTTAAAATGAAATGTAAGGTTGATTGAGGGTTTAGCTGGGAGAGCTGCTGAAACTCAAAGCGGTGCTCTCCTGGGGATGGGATCTGCGCCGCTCGCTCATGAGGTTCCTGTGAGCGTGACCATGGGCATTGTTTTCTGGCAGTGCCCCCCCCCCCCTCCCGAATGAGCTTTTTAATAGCCGTGAGTGGTGGCTCTAAGCTCAAATCCCCAGCTGGCTGATTCATCACTGTAATTTAAAAATGAACGAGTGAAGAGCAACGTAGACTTAGGGTCTATAAATAGCCTTCCCCCTCTCCCTCCCTCCTTCTTTTTCTGCTCCCCTTTCTTTCTACCTTTCAACATCTACAGCTCCTGATCTTTCTCTCTCTCCCTCTCTCATTCCTCTTCCCCCTCCTCCGCTCCTCACTTATTTGTTGATTGTCTCAGAGCTCTGAAACCTGACTTTGGCTTGTGCCGGGCTGAATGGGAGAGGCACCCAGTGGAGGACCTGTTCATTGGTGTAATTTACCATGTAGAAAGCTTCCCTTCCTTTAACATGGAACAGCAGTGCTGGCTGCGTGGTGGATCAGCTGTCTGTGAAAGTGAAGTTAGTTCAGCACCTTGCCATAGATTGTCCCCACAACCTTGTAAAGGTGTTAGATCTCTGTCAGGAGTGTTTATTCTTTCTCTTGGCACAGATAATGCTGTAATGCTAGATGAAGCATAATATATGAAAATTTCCTTATGGTACTCAGTGCATCGTGAGAGTTTGCATATTCTTCCTGTGTTTGTACAGCATTATTTTGGGTGGGCAGGCAATTCGGTACCTTTACATTTTCCGTGTTGTGTGATTGAACGTGTGTGTGTGTGTGTGTATGCATGTTTGTGTCCTGCAGTGGGCTGATATCGTGTCCAGTTATTCCCTGTGCTGCCCAGGATGGATGCAGTTATCATCCTTATTAATGGAAAATTGGCTTTCAGTTCAGACTATAACCAAAGAAAAGCTTAGATAGAACAAGCATCGAAATCAGCTCTGGTTACTTAGATGGCTGCTTTTCCAGTGATGGTTTTACTATCTGTAACTGAGTCCTGAATCACGTGGATTAAAGATGCCTGTTCTCTTGTAGATGCTGGACACAGGTGTTTCCGGGGACCTGATCTTCTCTATGGACTGTGAGTACACCTTTTCCGTACCTTGCTCTCTGTATGGGTGAACGTGGCAATATGCGCTCTTTGCCGTATTTGTCGACCCCTGTTCTCTCTGTGGAATTCCTCCATTCCAGTTGGCCAGCACGGTAAAGACAAAAAAAAAAAAAAACGTAACTCATTTAAAATCAGCCCAGAGAGTCAAAGAGGTTTAGCCATCCGGCAACATGCTTTATTTGTATTGACAGCGAACGGTCTCTTGCATACTTGTGGCTGGCATTGCAGTGTCAGGGGACTGTGGCTGGCATGGGCCAGTTGGAGAAGATAACTGCTCCATCAGAAGCTGAGAAGTGCCCCTGGGAGACCGGGCCACTCCAGGATGGAAGGATTACAGATATTACACATTGCCTGTCTTTTCTATTTGAACAGATTTTCCTTTTTATAAAGGAAAATATCCAGTTCCTGCTGTCCTCCTCCGTCTTTACCCTCTGGGGCGAGATGATGTCTTCACAGCTGGGTTAAGGGACTCGCCATACCCAGTGGCCAGGATTTTACTGAAAACCTCTCCAGCAGGCATAACAAGAGCTGCCACCTCCATCAGCTGTCAAGTATCTGAGATGCTTGGGGCCTGCAGTGCCCCTGCTGAGGCGTCCTAAGAGATGCCTGAATGTCTGTTAAAGTCTGTTCATCTATTCGAACTGACATAGCATCAGATTGCTGATGTGAGGAACTTTATTATATAATGTCTGAAACTACCGTTAACTCTTGGTTTTGGAGGTCTTCATGCTCCAGAATGGTTTCTGGTTTAGAGTGTTAGCCTGGGTGTAAAATGATATAATCTGTCATTATAATCTGACCGCCTGTCACAGTCTACAAGAGAATTAGCAGATATATATGCAAGTTTCAATGCACGACAAGTCGTGTATTGTACATTTTTAAAGGCATGGTTGCAGAGGCACAGCAGAGGGTGGTTGCCTTTGCCTGCAGTAAATATGTGTGACGATTATTAAAACCAAACTTTTACCAAACTGTACCATCCAATTTAGGCAGGTACACAGGACTGTAAACAATGTATTACATCAGGAAATTATTTAAAAACTGACTGCATGTTTTGTTTTTATAGTTTGTCATTTTTGTATAGTGGGCTCCGTGTGAAAATTTAAGTGACGCTAGTTAAGAATTAAAGATAATCGCACATTAATTTACTAGTGAGATTCGTCTGGCAGTACGTGTGTAGTTCTTGGAAAATTATCAGCCTTCTGACCAATCAGATCGAAGAATTCAACAGCGCCGTGGCATAAATACATGCAACTCGTGCCCAGACATGGGGCAGAGCAGAAGTAGTTTGTTTGTTGGTTGGTTTGTTGGTTTATTTATTTATTTGTTTGTTTGTTTGCGGGGAGCTTGCTGGTCCAGCTCGTCCCACCGGCTACTCAATGCCAATAAACACTGATGGTTAGGCAGAGTTGGGTAATTCAGGTCCAGTGGGTAAATGTCCAGACCAGGATTTTGTTTCAACCAGCCAGTTCAGTACTCTGTGACTAACTCTTTATGCTCAAGTGGTTGGTTGAAACAAAATCTTGTTCTGGACTTTTACTCTCTGGACCTGAATTACCCAACTCTGGGATTAGGATACCAGCCTGATACTGCATTCATATGCTCATACTTGAACTCGACAAAATAGTTTTGATACCAAGAACCAATACCACTTAATTGCAACATTACATAGAAACTCAAAACCATGGCATTTTTGCTGCCTGAACAGATTTTGGCATCTAACGAGAGTTTTGTCAACAGGAAAGATAGATGCCGAGAACACCGGCACTGGAAAATTGGCGAGTACACATGGAGGATGTTGGTGGTTTGGACATATAACTAAGGAACGACGGCAGAAGTAGAGCAGACTGTAAGCTCTGTGCTGCTAAAGTGTCAAGAGGAGGAAGGGTCATTTAACACAAGCGATTGGACCAAACATCTACATATGCACCATAGTGCAGACTGAAAAAAAAATGTAGCAGGAATTCTGGAGAAGTGAGAGAAAAATAAACTGGAGCATTATTTGTATCTAACATTAAATAACTAAATAAGGTATTTAATGTTAGATATAACTAAGGCCTCAGGCTCACTCACCAATATAAGTACACCTGGGTATACGTGTTATATAAAAATGGTGCAGACCAATCGAAGTTCTTGTAGTCTGCGTCACCTCGACGTGTAGTTACATTTCTGGGGAGTTGCACGGCAGGCTTTGGTGTAGGTCTACAGCTATGTCATACTTACGGTGTCGATTCCATGTGGAAGTATTAACTAACCTTTACAGTCACACATGATAAATGTAACACATGCATGTATATAAGGTTTAAGTTAAGTCTGTGGTTGTCTTGCATATAAAAGAATGATCACAGTCTCTTCCACGCAGTGAGGCAAAAGCCTACAGCTTATTAACTAAAGGCTGGTATCGGATCGGTACTTGGTATCGGCCGATACACAAACCACAGATATTGGTATTGGTATCGGGACAGAATAAGTGGGATCGATGCGTCCCTACTGATAACGGTTTCATAATTTCTGCATATATGCAGAAATGAACAAACGATCACTGCGATATGGTATTTCTTTCCACTTTGACAGTCTGTGCAGTAACCAGATGTCAGCACCCTTGTATGTCGTCAGCCTTATATTAGCATTTCCTTGGCAAATCTGGCAGGAGTTCTGGTGCTCACTTGTGGAAATCATGCGCGCCGTAACACATGGAGCCGCAGCGACACTGCTCTGTGTGCCACAGACATGTCCAGAGTGTGGCCGGCTGCCTGCGCTCTGGTCACCCCAGTTGAATTCCGTAGCTGCAGGAATCGACAGCCAAGGTTTATTTAGTGCCAGTGCAAACGGCTGCCCGTGCCTCTGCCCCAGCTCCCAAATCGGCCTACTGCAGCCGACAGACACAGAGGGGAGAGAGAGCATCTCTGACTCGCCTGTGGGCTGTCTCTGGCATTGCTTCGTCAAGCTTGCCCACCGCACTGGCCAATCGCGCCGCAGTCTCTGGCGTCTCCATGGCAACTCGGCTCCATAGCTCCAGTAGAGGTGGAGACAGAGGAGAAAGGGAAGATGAGGGGAAAAAATTAAAAGGTTGGGAGGAGGTAGATGGAAAAAAATAGATAAGGGAAGAAGAATGAGTGCACTCTCTTACCGGCACACTCCCTCAGTTCCGTGTCGCCTCCCACGGAGCGTGACCCAGCAGTGCAGCGCTAACCACAACAACAGCAGGAGCGATGCAGTGCCATAGGAGCAAGGTGGGGCCGCAGGTTGCCGGCGCATGGAACACAGTGCTGTGTCTATGTCGAGGTAGCCGCCCTCTGCCCCCCTAAGGTGTCCAGGTCCTTGTTGTGGCTCATTGGCAGGTTTGGCTGGAGATGGATGTGGGGGGGGGGGCGTACTGGAAAGTCCTGGCGCTATTTATGTGCAGTGATGTGCTCCCTATGCTGGTGGAGGAATTTGGGGTTGTGAAACAGGGAGCAGTTAAAACATGTTACCTATGGGCAGCCCTGCCCCCTGGCACTCTGCCAGCACTAAACATGCGGTGAATGAAGCAGGGGGCTGGGGGAGTGGATGCATTTCTTTCTTTCTTTGATGGAGGGTCATGAGTCAGGAGGAGGTTCTAAGGGGTAAAAAGTGGCTTTACAGTGGATGTTTGGATGCCAAAAACTGCCTCACTCTCATACAGTAACAATAAATCCCCCCCCCCCATTACTAAACCCCTTAACCTGGTGTCCAGTCTGGCCTTTAGGATGTATCTGTTTATGATGGAGGTAGCAAGTCACTTTTGGTATGATGACCAAAACGGAGAGTGAGATAGGGATGTCTGGGGCGTGTGTGTGTGTGTGTGTGTGTGTGGATTACGTTTATATTACTTGATTACCTGATTAAAAAATTTTTTTTTTTTTTGCCATTATGGGGATCATTTTTCGGGCCCCCACAACAGTCTGTGAATGCAGTAAAAAAAAGTTAAAATTACTCTTAAAAAAGTCTCATATTTTGTTTGGTTATTTATGGATAAGGTTAGGGCTGTGTTGGGGGTATGTTCGTCATGTCGTGATTAGAGTTTTCCCCATAGAAATGAATGGAGTCTCCACACAAAGATATAATTACAAACCCGTGTGTGTCCGCGTTTCTGATCTTCGTGTTCTCGCCTGCCCTTGCGTTCCTCTGCATTGCTCGCTTCAGATGTTCGCCGTTAATTAAATATCTGCTGATGGTAATTAGCGAAACACCTGCTGCTCATCTGACCGCAGTGTGGTTTACAGCGTCCTCCAGCAAAAGCTGGCCTGAGACCCCAGGATGGGGGGCGGGGGGGGACTGCATGTGTACGTGACCTCGCCGCTGGTGACGTCAGCAACCTCCAAGCAGGATGGAACTTTGATGAGTTTTCCACACTGGAATCCAGGCCCTCGATTCTGGATGTTAAAGCAGCCGTGATACAGAGGGCAGGGGCGGAGTTTCAGGTCCATTCCAGTTGTTTTGACTCGGACGCTGTCGTCTGATGTCTACGCCTGTGTCGGGATCAGTTGTTAAAGGGGTAAGATCACAGGACCCCAGACAGCAGGCCTGTTGGTGTCCAGGTCTTGCAGTTTGCAGAGACACGGTGGGAGGCTGAACAGGTGCCAGTTCGAGGTCCGGTTGATCCATGGAGGCCCATCGTGTTCTGACTGACCAAGGCCTGGTATTTCTCGCAGGTTAGGATGTGGATTTGGAGTAGTGAGCCTGCTGATGTCATAGCCAGTGTGTCTGCTCATAGTTTCACAAGCATCCTGCAAAGCATCAGGTCGGATTACAGCCAAAATACTATAACATTCTCTCTGTATGCTTAAGTATATTTACATTGTTACATAACAGGGCAGTTTTCATAGAATGTTACCCATTGTTGGGTAAACTGTATTCTGTACATAATTAAATCCTTCACATTTTTGAAGATCAAGAAAACACTGAGCGTTCTGAAACATGACCTTTATTAAGGTGCAAAATCAAATAAAGTTTAAAAAAGAAACCGTGTTTGTGTACCCGTAACATCTTCCTACATTGTTAAAATGCTGCTGATTAGGTTCCTAGTTTTACAGAGTTGGGATAGAATGTAAAGAAATGTGTGGTTTTATTTCATTGTTTAAATTAATCTGTAGTGATTGAATGTGGAGTGAGTATGTGTACTTCACCCTGTACCTGTCACTACTTTTAGGGATGCAGGCTTGTTGAATCCGCCATGGCCTTGCTGAGAGATCTGCTTTCTCGCCAGAGAACATGTTTGAGGTCCAGGTCTGCCATGTTTGGCCTGTGGACTGCAGCCTTCCGAGCAGCAGTGTGTGTGTTTGTCGGGCGCCTGTTTTCAGTGTCAGATGGAGCAGCAGTGCGTTTCTGGCACATTACTGTCCCCTGGCATCATGAACTGGCTGTAATAAATGTGTCTCACCCCCCTAATCAGCGTCACTGAGGTGTCTTCCACTCAGACGGGAGGAGGGCAGCTTAGTTTGGCGGGGGGGCGGAGCCTTGTCACACCGCACTTCACTGAGAATGTACAGGGCGCAGAAGCCCAGCTCGTGGCCTCTGGCCGGTCGATGGGAAAATCCGCACGCTGTTCACATCAGGAGGGGCGTCTCTGCCCTCTGTAGGCAGCTCCGGGGCCATGGAGGAGCAGGATGTCAGGGACCTGCTGCCGTCTGCTTCAGAAGAAGCAGATTTAACATCTCCGTCATGTCGCCTTACTGGCACAGCCGACGAAACAGATGGAATACAGAAACAGTTTTAGACTCACGTTTTGCATGGGATTTCACTCTCTCCATCTCTCCCTTTTCCTTTCCGTCTCCTCGCAGTCTGTCCGTCTCTCACTTTCCATCTCCTGCTCACTTCTCACTCTGTCCGTCCGTCTGTTTCTGTCTCTCTCACTCTCGTCTTCGTTCCTGCAGAGTGCTCTGGTACTGCCCCAGGGGGACAAAGTCCAAAGCCTGAATTTGGGCTCTGAATAAACTAGACTCCCCCCTGGCCCCCCACCTCTAGACCTGGAGGTCTGCCATAGCGAGCTGCAGTGAAGTGGGCAGGTATAATGGCACATGCACTGCAGCTGGTACTGGCTGCTGATGACTGCTTCTCCTGCCTGTTGCATAACCACTAGGGATTTTCTGTGTATGTGGGGAGGGGGGTGCTTATTGGCTAGGCAGCATTGATCCATTATGCATATTCTGCTCCCTGTCCTTGTGACAGGAGAAGCCACATAAACAGGTTCTGCAGGGGGGTAGGGGGACGTATCATTGTGTTGTCACCTTCAGCCAGCAACGCTAAAACTTGAGGACATTCACTTCCATATGGCCCCCACCACCCACCTCCAACATTTTAACAAGTCGGTGTGGCTCACGGACTGAATCAGCAGACCTTTCTCTGCCAGGGCCAGTAGCACAAACAATACCCCCACACACATTTTCCTGTTTTTAATTACAGAAAAAGCTTTCGTGCTGTGTCGGTTTATGTGACTTTTCCATTAGGGTGCTGGTTGGTCAGGTCATAGAGGCTACAAGCTTTGGCATTCGCTGGGCTCGTATGACAAGAGGTAAAGTAGGGTTGTCTGTGGATTGAAGGACAATAATGGGCTGTTTATTAGGTGCACCTGCCTGCTAATGTAACCAGCCTGATAACACATCGTGTGGCTGCAACTGAATATATTCACCATTACAGACAAGGTCAAGAGGTTAGCTTGCTCTTTGATTAAGTATTAGCATGGCTAAGATATGTGATCGATCCTGAGTGATTCTGAACGTGATGTTATTTGTAGGTGCCAAACATGGTAGTTCCAGCTTCTCAGAAACAGCCACTCACCTTGATCTAGATTTTACAGCAGAAAACATGCGATTAGGCAGTGGTGTGGGAGGTCAGAGGAGAATGGCCAGGCTCATTAAAGCTAACAGGAAATTCACAAGTGCAAAATAACTGCTCTTGTGTAGCAAGACCTCTCTGAACATGTCAATGATTGAGGTAGATCTGGAGACAAAAGGGAGTTCTGCCCGCTGCTATATAGGGATACCTAATAAAGTGGCCAGCTAATGTAGTTGTTTGAATTTTATTTTAAAGAGCATTTGCATTGAAATAGTTGCATTCCATACAGGTGACTTTCTTGTTTTTTTCTCATAGCTACCTGCCAGCTGCAAAGGATCATGGGAGGGACACAAGTGTCCTTCCAATACTTACTTGTCAGGTAAAAACTTGACATGAGTCATGTTCCATTTTACGAACATTTACCAAGCTCATCCCTGGGAGGTGTTAACTGGCAGACAGGGTACCGGTAAATTATGACTTTTGTCCTCAGCCACCGTTGACGAATGGCTCTTTCGTTCTTGAATGAACAGCTACACTGTCAGAAGTGTGTGTCTGTCTTCCTGGTGCCACTTCCCCTTGAAGATGTGGTCGACTCGTCAGCCGTAATGTTTTTCCGTTCCGTGTTAAGCCTGCCCTATGCCTCGCATGCAAATTTGACTGTACGTTGAAAAAAGTCCTAGTGATGTTTGGTTGCACACCTAGGACAAATAATGCTGGTTGCTGGTTGGAGCTTCATTTTTGTTATTTACCGGGATGGTATCTGGACAGAGGGCTTGCATCGATTTTCCTGTTCTGTGTGGGATGTTCAGCCATGTGTACCATAAGCTGTCCGTTTCTCCTGCCCTTCAAATCATCCTTGGCTTTCAGGAAACATCTGTTGTGCGTCAGTGCATTTTGATGCAGCTCTGCTGTTGTGTGTTGGGGGATGGTGACAGGAAACAATGATTCTACCTAATGGACTTCAGCACAATATAAGGCCGCCATAGCAACTTAGTTCTTGTAGATCAACGCTGTATGGAGATATACATGCCGAGTAAGACGCCCAGATTAAAGCTTCAGCCAGCTCTGTTCTTTAATTGTATCTGAATGGACGCTACCGGGGTATTGGGTGTATGTGTGTGCGAGCGTCAGGAAGTGCTCAGTCACGGCAGCTGCATGCCTGTCCTGGCTAGGCTTGGAGAGATGCTGTTCCTTCGCATTGCTGCTGGCCCTATGAGCCTGCACTGTTCAGCCAGCCCACTTAAGGCCCGTGGCTGGACTTCCCCTGTGGTGAGGGCGGACCGCCAGGTTCCGCTTCTTCTGCAAACAGTCCTCTCTTTTTTTTGATTTTCCAAGGGTCTGGGTTTTGCAGTGTTTCCAGACCGCTTGAGTCAGTTAGTGTGGGGTCACTGGAGTAGCTGAAAGGTTTATCAGATTGTTAAAAATCATTTCTGCTGAGTCATTACTTGCTCTGTGATGAAGTACCATCCAATCTTCTGCCTTCTGCCCTGTGCTGCATGAAATAAGCTCTATTACCTGGTAATAGATAAGCAGATGGACGATGGATGGATGGAACATTACTCACCTGCACACATGCAGTTCTACCTTGTTTTTATCAGAAATTAGTATCGAAAATGAGCACCAGTATACCTTAGGAGCCATGTAAATTGAGGTAATTGTCATGCAGCTAGAATATGTATGCAATTGTCCCTGGGGAAACACTTTTAAGCAAACATGTACTTTTCTGTTGTCATTAGCGTTTTCTTTTTCCGGAATTCCCGGAGAGGTAATGATGTTATGACATGCCCTGACCCGGAATCACTCTTCTTAAAAACTCTGAAGTGCTGCACAATGAAATGTTGCTTCATTAAAAGCCAAGTCAAATACCCAGTAGCTGTGGTAGCAGTGGTGTTTTAAAACAGCAGCAGTACTGATCCAGACCAGATTGTGTTTGTGCTTCTAGCTCGGTGCTCATGCTGTTAGCTCCTCCGATGGCGCGACCGCTTACTACTGCAATTCCTCACGGTATGCCTCCCCCATCTCCATGCACATCTCCAGATGTCTATGTGTGCACGGGTCATGCAGGGGCCTCCACCTCCCCTGCACCACCAGGAGAGCTTACGCTTTGTATAATGGAGGGGCACGCACAGTTACCATGGCAATATGCGTGCGGGTGGCACGCCCTGCGCCAGGCCTGCAGCCACCTAGCAGCCTCTCTGAGGACGCCTCTGTTTTTATAAACACTATTCCTGTACTCCAAACAAATTACAGCTAAAGAAACAGTAAATACCATCATCCGACACTCGCCACTGCAGACATGAGCCCTGTTCGCTTCGCCTAGAACAGAAGGACTTGTTTTGGTTGGTCTGAGCCATAAGTTTATCTTCTTGCCCTGTAAGTATTTCAGCCCTCAGAGGAGCGTGGGCATTCTGGCACTGAGTAAGGTGCAGTCCCTCTGTGCTTCTGGGTGACTCCTCCCCCAGCTCCTCCCACTCCCTTTCACAATAAAGACTTTTCACTTGCCAGGCAGTATCTATTTTTTTTTTTCACCCTTTTCTCACTACTTCCTGCTAATTGTCTCCATTTATATACCTAAGTCAGCGGTTTGGCATGGCTTCCCTTCCTGTCAGGAAAGAGTGACGCGCTTCTCTCATTCCTGACCCTGTTACAGCTGCCTCCTGCTGCGATTGGATTGGCAATGTGGCAATCAGAAACTTCTTGGCACCGCATAGGTCAATGCAGAATATATGTGGCCATGCATGTATGTGTTTGCAGTTAGTAAAGATTCTCTTCCAAAGGGTTCTGATGACCTTGGGTTCAGACTGTTGCTTCAGCCATCACCTGGTTCGCCTCCCACAGGAAGGGAGGGGAGTTGATCACACTTTGGCTGCGATGGTCCCCCGAAGCTGCATAGGCCGTTTAATGTTTAATGCTGAAGGTGAGGGGAGCTTCAGGAGTCAGCAGGTTGTTGTTTTAGCCAGGGGTAGATTGACTTTTCTGGGAGTCCTGGGCTGACCGGGCCAATGAGCTTTTTGTGTTGGAGTCAAAAGTGAAACGAGAGAGAATTTAAGAATGATACAAGATCAACAGTCCAATAACCAGTGTGCGAAGCTGGTGGTAAAACTTACTGATTTGGGGGGCCATGGGAGGGGGTCTCACAGTCAGATTTAAATGCACCATAGAAACCATAGAAATTGTTCTGTTGTCTACATGGATGGTATGTTAACTTAGTTTGGTCAAAAAATTCCCAAAAGCAGTTTTATAGACCCATTTACAACCCTAGAGTGAAATAGGCTGTTTTCCTTTTTTTGGCGACTTATGAATATGTTGATAAGCTCTGCTCTGATTGGCTGGTTTTCAGTGAGACACTGCAGTGGCTCACACAAAATCACCATCGCTATAGGTGTGCGTCTTATAACGACGCATCAGTCAACGAGGGACCACATATGTAACAGTGGTCTCATTAGATTATAACGGATCTGGACAATTCCTATCGCCCAGGGCCGTTGTATCACAATGCACTACTTATGTGTTTGTGGTGACAGTGTTGTAAATAAACTTGCTGCATTGCCAGTCATGTACAATCCTGTACAGTACATAGGACTTGATAATGAACAGCAGTGTATTTACGATGCTGTTTATTGTTATTTTTCAGTGAACTCTATCTACTTTGCCACATGTAACTGTAATATTCCCACTTCAGTCTAGGCACAGCGTCGGCATGGTCATAACTTGTGTTTTTAGCATTGTAACAAGAACACTGTAATTATTTTGCACCTAGTGCAAAATATGGGTAGTATGGGTTAGATATTTGATTAGCTCACCAAAAGCAGGCTGCAGGCTACGCAGGAGCCTCTTGTTGATGTCAGTACCACAGACTTCATACTGTTGTTTGCTACTCTCCTGCTAACCTGAGGTATGTTTCCCAAAGGCATAGTTGCTTAACAATGTTAGCTTAGTTGCTAACATAGTTGGAACCTTCAAATTGAACAGTTCCAAATATGTAACTTGCTAACGGGGGCTTTTGGGAATAGGACCTTCTTAGCATACTATTAATTAATAACCTTGCATGAATGGTTGCCAATACATATATATTTTTTTCCTCGCCAGGTGCACTTGTGGAAACTGTGCCCGTCAAGTGAGAAAATATGTGTTGCAGGTCCATTGGGCTTTAGTGTGGGCAGGTGTTTGCTACGTTTGGGGGCGTAGATAAGACTGTCTAGGATTTTTGAATCAGCTGGTTTTACCACCTTCTTTTACATATGTGGGATTTGTATTTGGAAAAAAAATATGTTCGAGATTCACAGTATGTCAGTTGCATGTACCAAACTCTGCCTCGGTATAGCTGAATAAGGAGAGTTGGATTTTCATTCTAATAAGTTTAACCTTTCCATTCAGTAGCACAATTGCCTTGAAATTTATCACTCCCTCCTTCAGATCATAAACACTTCTCTTTACATTAATCCTTCTCTTTCTTCATCAGCCTTCCTGATTATTCAACCGCTAATACGATCTGACGTGTTTTCCCTTATGAAATGTTATAAACTGAATTATTTCAAGAAGCGTTCATGTTTTTGTTTGTTTTTGATGTGCATTACTGGCTGTGAATATCAGATGGAGTCTGGCGGTGTTCAGCTTTAACTCCACAAAGGGTGCGTGCCTCAGAGTTCGCGCCCTTCAGCACTTGAGAGTACCCAGCATTCCATTATAGCCATAGGGATTTGACAAGGCGGAAAATTACGATTATGGGAACAATGATATTTTTAGGGAGATTTTATTTTGGTCAGGGAGCCCTGCAGGCTGTCTATCAGCAGGCCCTTTGCTTAGCAGACTAACAAGGGGGGCTGTAAGGACGTAGAGCAGTTGGCTAAGATTAACCGGCATACTGACTAAAAAAATCTTTCTTTTGCACATGATGGCCTTCAGCAATGATCATGTGTGTCATTTCTCAATTATTGCAACTGCTTTATATTTATAGACATCTCTTATCCCACGTCAAACTTACTCTCCATGTTCGTCATGAAAATTTTTCTTCTGTAAATAAAAGCCATGCTGGTGTTTGTCTATCAGATGTGCCCCAAATTAGCCCCAGAGAAAGGATATCGCTGTTTGATCTCGCCAGCTTTCCACGGTGACAGGTAAAAATCCAGAATGTCTGCGTGTTAATGTTGATGGTTGTTGTTGTCTGACCGAATTTGCCAATGTAGCTTTGTTAAAAGATACTGATTAAAGAAATGGGCTTTTTGAAAGGTTCTTAAATGTGATTATCGACCTCTGTGTGCCTGTGTGTGAACCTGGGGGGTTTTGAAGACGAGGGCAGGAAGCCGAGACAGACGCGAGGCCGCAGCTACTGGCAGAGGAGTTGCTGCTCACGCAAACATATGCTGTGCGGAGTATGAGGATCCCCTGGGTGACCAAATGTCTTCTTGCTAATTACCGTCTGCAAGGGCATCTCTCTGCACAGGAGCTACTGATAACCCCCTAAATGATTTGTTCTCAGTGACCTTGCACTTTTCGCTTGGTGTTGTAGTTGAAAATATCTTTCTCTTTTCCGTGGCCCCTTTGCACTCCCTTGTTGCCAATACACATAAATTTGTGTCTAATTAACATGGATGTGGATACAGTTAGATTTTCATATCAATAGGCAAAACGGAGTAGTCCTGGGTCGAGGAAGCGTGGCTTGATTGATTGCCGTGGTTGTTTGTTTTTGTTGACTCACTTTGTCACATTCCCCAGCAAAATTATAGTGGAACAGAAAACTTTCTTGGTAGTACAAGTTGATGTTCTGCAGAAGGCAATATCCTTCTTCAGTTGACCCTGCTCTGCTCTACCTTGGCCATGTCCTGTGGAGTGTGGAGGGCAGCCATGTTGGGCTTTGATTTTATGGGTTTTGTGCCCTGGTCCTTCTGCGGCAGAAGCAGCCGTTGGGAAAATGGAGAATTCCCAGACCTTAATCTGATGCTTTGGACAGCCCTCCTGACCCAGAAGCTACAGTGTAACCTCACATTTTTAATAAATCAGAAATGTTTTGCAAAGGCATTAAATCAGTTAAATCAGTTCTTGAAAATCTCAAGAAAATAGCAGTCAATCTGTAACTTTAGTGTCCCGTTCCGGAAACAGAATCCTGCCGAAATAGTAGAACTAAGGTTACTACTTTGATTTACGGAGAGATTTCCACTGGAGTCTAAATCCTGCGTCTTCATCAGACCTCCTGTCTGGTAGCCGTGCAGATTGTAACTATGCAGGTTTGATTTCTGCCCAGTGCTCCAAGGGTCGATATTTCTGTATTATATTCTAAATGTCTGAGAACATTAGCATTAGCCTATAGAAGAACATCTGTATTGTTCCTGACAGTTTGGTCGACCAAATTAAGTTTTCACAAAGGCATGCCCGGTTGGTCAGAGCACTCATGTGTCTGCTAAGTGCATGCTAACCATTGAAACACGGTTATGACTACCGGTATCTGCTGTCATAGCCGGCAAATGTACTCTGCATGTGTTAATGATTTCTGGTTGCAGGTAGCAGACAGTCAGTCAGCCTGGTACGGTAGGCCATTATGCTAGGCTTTTGCCAAATGCTGTTCATTACAGCAGGCAACTTGCATCTCTCACTGAAATAAGTGGGTGGCTTGAGTTACTGAAGCACACACTGTGTGAGAATGCTCAAAATAAGGATGTACACAAAGTCTGCATCCAGCTCTAGCTGAGAAATGCTGACCCGTTGACTCAAAAAGCTGTCAGGAATTAGTGTCATTTTAGTGTATGAAACTCTGCTATGAGGTCGCATCAACAGATTTTTCAACAGATGATAAGCATTTCACATTGGTCTTGTTAAAGGGGAAGTATGCATGAAGTTTGGAGGTTTCATATGGTCTTCCTCATGCTTATTTTGGCTGGGACTCGTATAATAGAATAAAAAGAGTGGAATATTGATCATTTACCATGGCTGGTGAGTGGTTTTATATATTTCTCAGGGAACAACTTAGGAAAGGTTTACCGCATTCTTTACCTTTAATAGTACCAAGGAGTCATGAGAAACAGAGGACTAGAAAATATATAAAAAAACAAATGAGCTGGTATAGGGCTATTTTAAGCTTTAAACACCAGGAATTAGGGTCCCATTCGGAGTGTCCTCTGTCTTGTGCCCTGTGCTCCAGGCTTAGTGTGACTCCATACTGAGTGAGTGGTTGTTGAAGAGTGATGGATTGACACAATACTGGACGAATAAAAATCTGCAGAAGATAGGCCAGGTTTTCATTGACTAAATACAAGAAAGCTACAAAATTTGTCTTGGCTTTCTGTGCCAATGTCACTTGACATCACTCAACAGGATGAGTAGTGTTGGTAATCAGAAGGCTAGTTTTCCGTTGATGGTGTGGTGGAACTTAAGCTCCATTTCCGATATGGAAGATTCTGATATACAGTAAATAAAATTAACTTTTGCGGAGGTTATAAATGTATCCTCCCCTCATGCTTCTGAGTCCTAGGTGCTACTCATCCCTGTCACTAAGAGCCTTTGATAGCTATAGACTCCTCAGCTCGGCTCTAAATGCTTTTCTTGCTCAGAACAGCACACAGTAACTTAACCCGCCTAACAAAGCATTTTTATGGACTTCTTAGACGAAATTGACTCAAACAAATCTTCTCAAGATCTCCACTATTCTGTTACAGTAGCAGAATTATATTAGAGGACCTGTTAGTTGAGAAAGAGGCAATATGCTGGAGGAAGTAACGTTTTGAAGAGTCATGGCTGGACGTCTGTTTTGGAGATGAACGCCAGCTGACTCTTTAGACTTGCTTGACAGGTCTTTCCTACCTGATGTTCAGAGTCCAACAGATTTTATTGGATGCGCTTGTCTAAAACTTGCCATTTTTACAGTACAATAGGCGAGATCAGGTTACTCTTCAGACACAGCAATGCCACAGCAGAACATCAATTGGAAAACTTCCTTCACCTCTGATACTGGAAGCTGGCAGAATCTTCTGGAGTGTGCCAGAATGTGTCGATATCTGCCGGAAACAAGCAGCTGGAATAGCAGCCGCTTTTATTTTTCTCACCAACTTTATAAAAGCATTCAAATGTAGACATTGGGCAGAGGCTGGGCGAGAGTCAGCCATGTGCTCAATATGCTCCCCTTTGCTGAGCAGGCTGCAGGATAGCACATATGCTTAACCATATTCCTGACCAACTGTACTGCTTGCTTTTGATATTGTCAGATATATGGGGTACACTAATTATTTTTAATGTTAACCTGAAGGGAAAAAGTGGTAACAGGATTTGATCTGAAAACAAATGTAACATGCTGTAACTGGGATATTATAGCAATGTGAAATGATGAATCACCTGTGCATTTCGGTTTTTATTCAACTTTTTGAAGCTTTTCAGCCCTCGAAGCCACTGCTTTATTTATTGCTACTTATTTATTGATAGCATACATTTCTGTACTGCAGAATTCTTGTTTTTCCCTAATGTTTTGAGTTATATTATCATAGAGATAATTTTCGTGAATTAGAGGTAGCAAGTGAGCAGGGCAAGTATTGGTAAGTTAGGAGAACTGGGAAATTGTGTGTGCATTTTTATTTATTTTAGGATATGCTGTTTAGAAAATCCTGTAAAATTTCTTTCTGCTATTTTGTGTGGGCTCTTTAATCTTCGACTCCTATGTTTCACATTGATTTTTCCTTAGTGACGAGTGTGTAGCTGCCCAGCAGTGGCCTTATTATTTTTCACAACAGGAGGAGGACAGTCCATCATGTTCTGCCTTAACACTCTCTCTAAAACAGTGTTTCTCAACCCGGTCCTCGGGGACACCCAAACCCTCCACATTTTTGCTGCCTCTCAGCTCCTAGTAAAGCAAAAACAGGGATTGTCTGGGAGTCCCACAAGGACCAGTTTGAAAATCACTGCTGTAAAAGGATAGTTGCCTCAGGTTCCTGCCCTGTGGGATTTGTCCTCTTGGTCACCAACTACTGGAAGTGGTGCCTATAAGAGAGGGATGTGGCCTAGTGGCTTCCCTGCCCCAGTGGTATCCAGGTTTACTTGCCCTTGCCGGCTTCTCTCCCTGCTTCCGTCTCATTCTCGAGCTCTAACCCACTTTTATTTTTGAGTGTCACCTGGGGGTTTTGGTATATTTTTAGCAGGGCACAAACACCCATGTCCTCCTTGACTGCGTCCTCACTGGTGGGGACGCAGACCACATGTGGAGGCTACAATGGGAAAAAGGGCTGTTCCATCGGCCCGTATAAAGATGTTATTGTCATATGCCAGCAGTTTAACTGATTTTAAGAGTGCCATTATTTAATATTTTCAAATGACACCTTTAAATAGTTCATTTAAATAGTAAAATTAAGAATGGCTCCCCCTAGAGGGCAGGGATTACCTGTCCATGCTCCTGGCAGTCATACTACTGGGGGAAGTCACAGAGTAAGCGTGTCACTAGTCGCATTGCTACTGGCCTTCACTAAGCCTGTGTACCAGGCAGCCCTTGTTCTGGGATTTGAGCAGCAGGAATATTAGCTGATTAGTAGAAGATTGTAGGTTATAAGCCTTGGGAGGGGGTGTCAACAATTGTTGGGCTTCTATAACAATGTCACATGGTGATGGCTGACAGGAAACCAGTGAGGAAGAGCTTTGCATCTCATGTGATTCCCCTCGGTAATGTGGGGGCTTTCAAGGATAAACCATGTAAACCTTCCAAGTCCGAGTCAACGTAAAGCCAGAAGTGCAGATGCAGGCTTCCATCAGCTGCTGCCTCTGCATTACTTCAAACTGAGTTGTGTAACAACCTCCTGAAATGATCCACTTTAGAGTAAAGCAAGCTTGTCTGCCTTTGCACCACAGCTCATATGGGCCAGTTAACACCTCGCAATTTGAAGATTGGAGGGAGCAGAAAATGAGTGCAAACCAACACCCCACCGCGGAAACACATAAAGCTGGCAGTGTCCAACATGGGCTCTTTATGCAGTTGGTGGGAGGAACCGTGGTAATGGTGCCCCAGGGAACATATTGTTCATTCTACATTGTCTTCTCCAAGAGGATACCCTCTTGAAAACACGGGTTTTCAAAAAAAACAGGTGATTGTAAGCAGAGGCATCTTGGCTGGGATTTAAACTTGTGAAGAGTAATGCAAGTGCTTTTTACATGCGGTAGCAGCTGGAGAAAATACCTTTGAGTACTTCAACAGTAGCCTGTTAATCATGTCCAGTATATGACCACGTTTTCTCCTCTTCTTGCAGGTTTCATCAATGAGTTCCACAGCGGTTCTTTGACAAAACTCAGCTAGAAACCAACCCGGCCCGCGGCCGCGGGGGGGGGGGGGGGGGGGGGGGGGGGGGGGGGGGGGGGGGGGGGGGGGGGGGGGGGGGGGGGGGGGG